>ML373054.1:0-21084 GCA_005239525.1 Nicotiana knightiana | reverse complement strand
AAGTGATCCTTGCGGGTTGCTTTGTTGAGCCTTCGATAATCAATGCAAACTCTCCAACCCGTTACAATGCGGTTAGAAATTAGCTCATTCTTCTCATTCTCAATCACGGTCATCCCTCCCTTTTTGGGTACACAATTAACCGGGCTCACCCAGTTACTGTCAGAAATAGGAAAAATGATACCTGCATCCAACAATTTTATGACTTCTTTCTTCACTACTTCTTTCATGATGGGATTCAACCTCCTTTGTTGCTCAACACTCGGGCGATGTCCATCTTCCAAAAAGATTTTATGCATGCAAAACGATGGGCTGATTCCTTTAATATCTGCAATGGTCCACCCAATCGCCTTGTTGTGCTCACGAAGTACCCTAAGCAATTTCTGTTCTTGTATTGGTTAGGCTGGATGAGATGATCAGGGGAAATGTCTCAAAGTTCCCCAAATAGGCATAGCATAAATGTGCTGGAAGAGGTTTGAGTTCCAGCTTTGGAGCCTCTTCAATGGATGGCTTATGAGGGGTTAGAGTAACAGACTTGTTCAACTATTCAAATTTTCCTAGCCCGTGGAGGTAACTGCAGGATACTTCAAGAATTTTCTCAATGTCTCCCCTTGTTTCATCCCCACAATCTTCTTCATCCCCAACCAACACTCGCTCAAGAGGATCAACAAGACTCATGTAGGGAACCATTGACTCCGATTTGCTTTCCACTACAGTAATCATGGATAGCTCTTCATAGTGGACAGATAACTTGAGTGCCTTATAAACATTAAACACCTCCACTTGATGACCAACTCGCATCGTCATTTTCCCTTCACACACATCAATGATAGATCGACCCGTAGCTAGGAAGGGACGTCCCAAAATAAATGGGACTTCCTGATCAGGCTCATAGTCCAAGATAAAGAAATCAGCTGGGAATATGAAAGAGCCCACCTGAACCAGCACATCTTCAATTACTCCCTCAGGATGAGCAAGGGAGCGATCAGCCAATTGTAAAATCACTGTTATTGGGCGTGGTTCACCCAACCCCAACTTCTTGAACACCGATAGCGGCATCAAATTAATACTTGCCCCTAGATCGCACAAAGTTCTCCCGACTGCATGCTTACTAATTAAGATTTGGATAGTAAAACTACCCGGATCTTTTAATTTCTGAGGTAGCTTGCTTTGAATTCTTGAGCTAACTTCCTCAGTGAGCGCCATGGTTTCGAACTCAGTCAGCCTTCGTTTATTGGCCACAATGTCCTTGATGTATTTAGCATATTTGGGCACCTCCTGCAGAATGTCTACCAGTGGAATATTGATTTGTACCTGCTTCAAGAGGTCAAGAAACTTTTTTTATGCTGCATTATCTTTCACCTTTTGCAACCGTTGAGGGAATGGTGGGGGTTGCTCAGCCACCGCCTCCTTTGCTGGCTTATTTGATTCTTTCGCGTTGTCTGATGTTGATTCAATGTCGGGTATTTTGAGAATTGGCGAGTTGNATAATCTCCTCAAGGCTTGCTGATGGTTCAGCCTGAGGTGGTTTGTAATGCTGTTGAGGTGCTGGATGCCTGTAGTGATTCTGAGTGCTTTGATTTCCACCCCACGAGAAGTTTAAGTGGTTTCTCCAGTTGGGGTTATAAGTGTTTCCATATTGATTTGCTTGTCCCCTATTCGCGTTACCCAAAAAGCAGACATACTCTGGATTAACTGGGCATAAATCACTCGAGTGACCCTCTCCATAGACTTCACAAAATACCTGAATCTGTTGCACTGGTTGGGCCTGTTGCACTGGTTGAGATTGTTGCTTGTTAATGATCAGGTTCATCTGATTGACTTGGTTAATCAATGTGGAAATCTGAGCTGACAATAGTTCAAGAACCCGTGGTGACTTTTGAGCCACATTTCTCCCCATCTCACCTTGCCAGTCTGGATTGCTTTTGGAGAATTTATTCAGTAATGCAAATATTTCATCATAATTCTTCTCCAACACCTGACCTCCGGCTGCTGCATCTACCACAATTTTTGTTTGCGGATGGAGCCCCTCAATGAAAGTGTGAACTAACACCTCGTTTATCTGATTGTGATGAGGGCAGTCTCTGAGTAGCCCCTTGAACCTTTCCCATGATGAATATATAGATTCACCCGTTTTCTGTCTAAAGGAGACTATCTCACTCCTAATCTTTGCAGTCTTTCATGAAGGGAAGAACCTTGCCAGAAATTTTCTCGCCAAATCGTTCCATGTTGTAATGGAATTAGCTGGTTCTGCCTTCAGCCATCGCTTTTGCTTCGCCCAATAGAGAGAATGGGAAAAGCGTGAGCCTCACATAATCTGGCATGACCTCGTTAGTGATATAAGTATCACTAATCTCCAAGAAGTTTAGAATGTTCTACTGTGGATCCTCGTGTGGAAGACCCATAAACTGCCCGTTTGCATGAAGTAGTTGGATCATGCTCTGTTTCAGCTCAAAGTGCCCAGTGATTCTGGGCTTCACGATGCTGGAGGTGACATTAGCAATACTGGCCATTGCCACCTTCTGAACAACCATGAGTTATTCCTCTGCCATGTTCACAGGAAATCGGATGAAGTCCTGAATATTGTCTGTATCTCTTGCTTCTCGCAACCTCCTGTGAAATGTTCTCTCAGGTTCGGGGTCAAAGCCGTCAAGTCTGTCCTCGCTTCTGACCCTACGCATTCAATCGAAGTTCCTGAGATTAGAGCAAAAATCACATGACGTTAGACTCAATGAAATAAACAATTAAAGCAAGTAACTAGAAAGTAGTCTATATTCAAGTCCCCGGCAACGGCGCCAAAAACTTGTTGGTCCCAAACGCACACGCAAGTATACGTGGTCGTAGCAAGTAATATAATGTTAAATCGAATGTCGAACCCACAGGGACTTGCGTAAACTACTTGCAAAATCACTCTAATTATTATTTAAATCAAGCCAAAATAAAATTCAGGAATGTAACTATTTTATACTACGATTCTATGAAAGAACTAATTATCAAGTAGCGAGAGTATTGTTGTGTGTATTCAGTAGAGACAAATATTCCAGGGTTGTGATCTATTCACCACTCGTATTGCATTCTAATTAACTCTCCCTTTCATATAATTCACTCATGGTTGCTAATTAATCGATAAACGCTCTCATAGCCTTCTCCCGAAGCACTACTCGCCTATTCTCAATAGATTAACGCCTATATTCCTATGAAATTAATCTATTAGAACGCACTAAGATTACGATGTTTAATTAAGCACGGTGACTAGGTATATTCCTATCCTAACCACAAATCCGCTCCCCTGAAGGGTTAAGATCGCGCTCTCTTCAATTCTTCTCTAATCTATATACGACTTTCCCAAGCATAACATAGATAATATATAGAACCTAACTGCTGGCCAGACAATTAAGCAATTAAACGCAGAATTGAGGAAACAACCATATATTGAGTGAACTATATTCAAGGTTAAATTAATGTCGAATAACAATATCCATGGCTAAACCACAACCCCAGAACAATAGGTGTTTATCCACTCATGCTAGAATCAAGCAATTGCATAAGTGTTGCATAAATTGAAAATACTATAATAAGATGAAGAAAACTGAGAAATCCTTTGCTTCCTAATGATCCCGTGTGTATCTTCTCTCCAAAAATGGCATCCTCTCCCAAAAGTTGTGTTTTTTGGGTCTATATATATGTTTGGGACAAACCCTAAACGTGTAGGAGACTTCTATTCAAATCGGAAAACACTTAAAACCTTCAAAACTCGGATTTGACCGGACCAGGGACCAGGCTTTATGGCCCAAACGCCCGGATAAAGCCTGGCCAGGCCTGTCGTTAGGGCTCTAACGCCCCCCAAATGCCTGGTCCTACCAGGCTTTATAGCCCAAATGCCCAGCTATAGCCTGATATGACCAGGCTTTATAGCTCAAACGCCCGGCTATAGCCCGGTTCACTCTTTTTCGACTCTTGAGCGTATTTTTGATGTTTATGCATCCATTTAGCCCGGCTTCCATCTCTAATTCACCTACACATGAAATAGACTCCATTATGCACATACGACGTGTATTTTTATCATTAACGCACATAAAATGTAAGGCACATAATGCTTTAAACCATGAATTCTAGCCACGCATCACATACTCCACAATTTACCTCTTCATCCGCCTCTATCAGTAATGCTGCTTCAAATCACGATACATCTTCGTAGCACCAAGATGAACAAAATAACGAGAACTATGTGCCTCCTCTAGAATCCTCTCCCTCAGGCCATCAACATTAGGAACACATAAACGACCCTGAAGTCTCAAAACACCATCCTCGCTAATAGTAACCTCATTAGCACCACCCTGTACCACTGTCTCCCGAAGCTCCACTAAGTACGGATCATCGAACTGTCGGGCCTTAATCTCCCCCAATAACGAAGACTAAGCAACCACATGTGCTAAAACTCGACGAGGCTCTGAAAGGTCTAATCTCACAAGGTGATTAGCCAAGGACTGAATGTCCAAGGCTAGAGGTCTCTCCTCCGCTGTAATATAAGCCAAACTACCCATACTCTCTGCCTTCCTGCTCAAGGCATCTGCTACCACATTTGCCTTGCCCGGATGATAAAGAATGGTGATATCATAATCCTTCAACAACTCGAGCCATCTGCGCTACCTCAAATTAAGATCTCTCTGCTTGAATAAGTGCTGCAAGCTACGGTGGTCTGTATAAACCTCACAAGACAGCCCATACAAGTAGTGCCTCCAAATCTTAAGAGTGTGAACAATCGCCGCCAACTCTAAATCGTGCACAGGGTAATTCTTCTCATGAACCTTTAGTTGGCGCGAAGCATAAGCAATAACTCTCCCCTATTGTATCAACACACATCCCAAGCCAATGCGCGAAGCGTCGCAATAAGGCAATACCAAAACTAGTGTTGCGGTCAATGCTGCCTTGAGCTTCTGAAAGCTTGCCTCACACTCGTCAGACCATCGAAATGGGGCATTCTTCTGAGTCAATCTGGTCAATGGAGCTGCAATAGAAGAGAACCCCTCCACAAATCGGCGATAATAGCCTACTAGGCCCAAAAAGCTCCTGATCTCTGTAGCTGAAGTAGGACGCGACCAACTCTGAACTGCCTCGATCTTCTGAGGATCAACCTTGATACCCTCTCCGGATACTACATGCCCCAGGAATGCTACGGAATACAACCAGAACTCACACTTGGAGAACTTAGCATATAGCTTATGTTCCCGCAAGGTCTGGAGCACAACTCTCAAATGCAGCTCGTGCTCCCCCAGGCTACGTGAGTAAATCAAGATGTCATCAATAAATACAATAACAAAGGAATCAATATACGGCCTGAACACCCTATTCATCAAGTCCATGAATACTGCTGGGGCATTAGTCAAGCCAAAGGACATCACCAGGAACTCATAGTGGCCATATCTCGTACTAAAAGCAGTCTTCGGAACATCTAAGGCCCGAATCTTCAACTGATGATATCCCGATCTCAAATCAATCTTAGAAAACACCCGAGCACCCTGCAACTAGTCAACAAACATCAATGCGCGGCAAAGGATACTTATTCTTAATGGTGACCTTGTTCAACTGGCGGTAATCAATGCACATCCGCATGGACCCATCCTTCTTCTTCACGAATACAACTGGAGCACCCTACGGCGATACACTCGGTCTGATGAACCCCTTAGATAACAAATCCTCAAGCTGATCCTTCAACTCCTTCGGAGCCATACAGTACGGAGGAATAGATATAGGCTTGGTGCCTGGAGCTAAATCAATGCAGAAATCAATATCACGGTCTGGAGGCATGCCTTGAAGGTCTGAAGGAAATACATCAGCAAACTCTCGAACCACTAGCACTGAATCAATCGTCAGAGACTCGGCGGTGGTGTCCCGCACATAAGCAAGATAGGCCAGACAACCCTTCTTGACCATATGTCGAGCCTTCAGGAATGAAACAACCCGGCTGGCTGCACTAACTGAGGACCCTCTCCACTCTAGCCTAGGTGACTCGGGAATGGCTAAAGTAATTGTCTTAGCATGGCAATCTAGCACGACATGATAAGGAGATAGCCAATCCATGCCTAGAATAACCTCAAAATCAACCATGTCGAGCAATAAAAGGTCTGCTCTGGTCCCGAACCCACAAAAGGTGACCACACAAGATCGATAGACCCGATCTACCACCACAGAATCGCCCATATGAGTGGACACATATATAGGAGAACCCAAGGACTCACGAGGAGCATCCAAAAAATGAGCAAATAATGCTGAAACATATGAATAGGTGGATCTTGGATCAAATAATACTGAAGCCTATCTACCACATACTGAGATAATACATATGATCACGGCGTATGAGGCCACTGCATCTGATCTGGCCGGAATGGCATAGAATCTAGCTGGAGTACCGGAAGGCTGAGCTCCACCAGAGTGAACAGGAGCTGCCTGACCTCCCCCTGACTGGCCTCCACCTCTAGGACGACCCCTACCAACCTGTCCTCCACCTCTAGGTGGCCGGACTGCTGGTGCCGGACGCATCGGCTGATAACCCTGTTGTACGGCCTTGCCCCCAAACCTGGGACAATGTCTCCTCATATGACATGGCTATCCACACTCATAACAACCCCCAGGTACCATAGTCTGTTGCCCCGAAGAAGAACCCTAAATGTTCGGAGGGCGATGTGGGCCCTCTGGCATATCACTGAAGTAGGGGTCGGAGGATCTAGGATGACTGGGATAACCACAGGGTGAACTCTGAATGGCTGGAGGATGGTAGGAACGCTCAAGCGTGGCGCTAAAATGAGGCCTTGCTGGAACACCTCGGGGAGGTGGTGGAGGTGCTAAATATGAAGGCATGCTGGGCTGACTACTGCTGAACTGACCTCTGCCCCTAGCTGGGGCACCTCTGAAATCTTCGTAGAATCTAACCCTCTTGTCCTGCTGCCCCTGCTCCCTGCTCCTCGACCGATACCCCTCGATTCTGCGAGCAATCTCTACCACGAGCTGATAAGGAGTACCCATCTCCACCTCTCGGGCCATGGTGGCCCTAATACCTGGATGCAACCCAGCCACAAATCTCTGCACCCTCTCTGCGTCAGTAGGTAGTATCATGAGTGCATGGCGAGACAACTCTGAAAATCTGGCCTCATAATCTGTCCCTGACATCTGTCCCTACTCTAGCCGCTCAAAACTGATACCGCAGCTCTTCCCTCTCAGAGGGTGGGATATATCTATCCAGAAAAATCTGCGTGAACTGCTCCCAAGTGACAGGAGGAGAATCTGCTGGCCTGCTGAGAATATAGGACTGCCACCACATACGAGCTCTGCCCTCCAACTGGAAGGTAGTGAAATCCACTCCATGGGACTCTAGTATCCTCATGTTGTGCAGTCTGTCCCTGCACCTGTCCACAAAGTCCTGGGCATCCTCGCCTCGCTCACCCCCAAAGACTGGAGGGTGCAATCGAGTCCATCTATCCAATAACTTCTGCGGACCACCGTCTGCAGCTGGTCTGGGCTCAGGTGTTGCTGCAACAAACTGGACCCCACCCACGGGCAGTGTACCCGGGGTATGATATAATGCTGCTGTCTGGCCTGCAGTCTGGGCAGTAGGGGTCTGGACTCCCCCTCCCGCCTGAGAAGTGGCAGGATCCGCTGGAAATAAACCAGCTTAGGACATAGTGTCCATAAATCTCATCATACGACCCATGACTGCCTGGAAGCCTGGCGCCGTCATGAAGACTACTGGAGCAGCATCTGCTGGAGGCACCTCGTCCTGCTCCTCTATAATAGGTTCCTCTGGTGAAGAAACCGGAATAGCTCTAGGACACTCTCATACCCTACCGCGGGCCGGTGCCCTCCCCAGGCCTCTGCCGCGGCCTCGGACAACGAGGGTAGCGGCCCTTCCCGGGTCTGGAACATCAGATGCACGCGTCCTCACCATCTGTGAGAGAATAGAAGAATGAGTTTAGTAATTCATCGACTGAACGATATAATAAGAACAAAGAGAGGTTTCCTAACACCCTATATCCCCCTGAAGATAAGTACAGACGTCTCCGCACCGATCCATAAGACTCTACTGGGTTTGCCCGTGACTCGTGAGACTTTCGTGAACCTAGTGCTCTGATACCATGTTGTCACGACCCAAAATCCTAACTTAGGTCGTGATGGCGCCCAACAGCGGGTTCAGGCAATCCAACACTCAATTTACTAAGGGTTCCTTCTTATTAGATTAAACATTTCAACATAAACTCAGTTTTTTAAAACTTAAGACATAAATTGACAAGGATAATTAGCCAGTTTTTAATCAAAAGTGGTCATGAGGAGGCGTGAGCCAATATATATATAGACCTGCAATCCATAATAACTATCACGTGTGTGCCAGGAACTAGTGTCACAAGTCCTACGGGCATACTAACAGAATATACAAAAGATATAATATACAGTCCCACTGTCTGAAGGAAATAGACGGGAAATAAGCAAAAGAAACCCCATGGTGCTGCCGAAGATCGCCAGGAGAAAGAAGCTCACCGTGAAGTCAGGTTCGTCTATAATCAAAATCAAACTCCGGTCCGACAACCAGATGCACCAGCCTCAGAACCTATACAATTAAGTACAGAAGTGTAGCATGAGTATATAAATATATATGTACCCAGTGAGTATCCCGCCTAACCTCGAAGAGGTAGTGACGGGAGGTCGACTAGACACTCACTAAGGTCCAACAATGTAAATCAACAGAATATGATGAAATCAGTAGGCATGTAAAGGAAGTGAAGCAATAAATATATATATATATAAGGCACTGAAATCCAAGGAAGTACTGGAACTAAATAGACAATTACTACTTCCCCTTTTCCCCCAAAAAATATCTGTCAAAACAGTGTCCATGAATTTAGTAACAAATAAATCATGCGCAAACAGGATAAGGACAATCGGCTGGAGTCATAAGATAGTCATGTCCGTGCACTGCCGAGGGTCGAACGACCCGAACCATAAGTGCACCTTTCCATAAAGTACTCACATCTATGCACTGCCGAGGATCGAACGGCCTAAACCAAAAGTGCATCTTCCAATCCACCATCGCGTACGTCCCGTTCCCATAAGAGTAGGGGGAATCACACTCCGCTCGCGGAATATAAATTGCGAAGAGGTCACATGCACACACACTATTCCTTTTTAAATTATTTTTCAGTAAACAATTCCTTACAAATTTTCTCAAATTCCATGATCTCAGGGAAATAAGCCACATGTAACATTTAATTTATTAAGCATATAGTTCATATTAAGTAAGACAAAAGGCATAATGTGGACCTAACTAACCGGACATAATAATAATAGCCGCTACATACGGACTCTCGTCACTTTGTACGTACGTAGCCCCCACAATTTTCACATATAGCATTTAAAGCACCTATGGGGACAATTCCCTCTTACGAGGTTAGAAAGGAGACTCACCTCGCGTCGCACCAACTCCTCGGGTCAAGAATGCGCCCGAAACTCTGAACTCGAGCCAAATGTTATACAAATATATCAAGTTATATTCAAGGCATGGAATTATCCTATTATTTAGTCAAATTCACCATTCTTGAAGAAATTCCAAAATCCAACCCCGGGCCCGCATGCCTGGATTTCGAAAATTCTCGAAGGAAACACTCACCCATAACCTAAGGATCATTAATATATGATTTTTGTATGAATTCGTAGCCAATGCACGGGTAATTTTCTACATTTTTAAAAGCCCTAGGTTACTGCCCAAATCCTTAATTTTCACTAATTAGGTAGTTAATTTAACTTGTAATTCATGCATTAAACTAATATTAGGGTAGAATTTACTTACCTTCAATAACTAGGTCGTTTGCCCCTCTTGAATGCTGAAAATTGTCCCAAGGAAGAAGAAGAAAATGAATTAAATCCCGCTATAAAAATACACTGCCCCAGTGGTTTCCTCTATGCAATCTCAGCCTGGGCAGTGCGATCGCAAGGCTTTAAATGACCAGGCCCACATGGGCCTTCTATGCGAACGGGGAGGGAGCCCTGCGAACGCACAGGGTAAGGAGTAGATAGGCTGGCCCAATGGCCGGGCTCTATGCGAATGCGGGTGAGGTGTGCGAACGCACTAGGTCAGGAGCCCAACCCATCGCGATCACAGTGCCTTTTCTGCGAACGCACAGGGCATTCACCACCCCTTCCCAGTTCCTTCTCTACGAACGCGGTAACCCCTCTGCGAACACAGAGAAGGAAACCAGACTTGGAATTTCTGGTGTTTTGAATTTAACTCCGAGGGAAACGAAACTCACCCGAGCCCCTCGGGACCCCGTCCAAAGGAATTGGAAGGTCTGTATTCATGATATGGACTCGCTCAAATTTTCGAAACGTGAAAAACAACAACGAAACTAAGAATTCGACCCCAAAACCAAATTGAATCAATCTTTGAACGTAAAGTTCTAGAATTCGCTAACAATGCGCCGAACCGACCTATATAACTCAGAATGACACCAAATTTTGCAGGCAAGTAATAAATGACATAACGGAACTATTCCCGATCTCGAAATTCCATTCGGACCTCGATAACACAAAAATACGTCCCAAACCACAATATTAACGTAATGAAATTCTTATTTTGATATTGGCGCCTAAACGCTCTGAGGTCATCCAAAACCCATTCTGAACATACGCCCAAGTCCAAAATCATCATACGAAGCTACCGGAACCATCAAAACTCGATTCCGAGGCTGTTTTCTCAAAATGTTGACCGAAGTCAAACTTGACCTTAAAGGCCAACCTGAAGGAACCAAGTGTTCCAATATTGCTCTAAATATTTCTGAAACCCGGACCACCCACCCTCGCAGGTCATAAATCATAATAAGCCGCTATGGGAAGTTTCATTTAGGGGAACGGGTTCCGATATCGCAAAACGATCGTTCAGGTCGTTACAGTTTATATCAATATGGATCACATCAATACAATACCCAGTAATCACTCCTCAAAAGAGGGGCTACACGTGGTATTAGAGCACCGGTCATCATATCCATATTCTATCCTTCCCCACCCCATGAAGGTAATTAAAGTGCGTGTTGGTCACGAACTTTATCGCGTGTTGTTACTCGTCCCTTCCTATTAGCCTCGGAGGAACTTAGGACTTCTATCCTATAAGGGATGTCTAGGCAGGCCCTCAGGTTTGAAGGAAAAACACTAAGGCGACAGATAAGAACATGTAGGACTGCAATTAGGAGGAAACACAAAAAAACAGAGAAAAGGCACAAGTATACCTCCACAAGTAATGCAAATAGGCAGTACGACTCATACACATTTAAGGTCTTTTGATTCAGATCCTAAAACATGGTATCTAAATGATAATAACAAAGACAGATTTATTGTGTAACTCAGAGAGGAGTCCCTAACCAGTTTTATTTACTGATTTTATCCTGTTGATAATTAAGCAACATACATAAATAGACATATTTCCAGTTTTAACAACTTTAATTACCTAAGGCTTGCCTAGGCGTAGGACAATGCTCAGTAATTACCCAGATTATTAAAGGAACTGTTTTAGTTGTTTTGCCTAAACATGCTGTACTTAGGTGTTGCATCAAATGCAAAATTATCACTAGTGGTTTAGAGACATGGTAAAACAGTTTTAGGTCCTTTTTCATGCATTGGTAATTAGGCGGGAAATGAGTCCTAAAACATGATATCTAGTGCACAGATAGGGATGCATATACAGAATCATAAGCAGCATTTCTGAATGCACAATAATTACAGCATTAAGCATGATTTCAGAAGATGCAAGAGTGGCAGTTTATTTTAGTATTGTTTACCCTAAACAGGATCTCTAATTGTACATGGCAGCATAGAGCATGATTTCAAAGTACTGGTTATTAACACATTTTCACGCAGGTTCTCTAAGTGATATGACAGTGAGATGGACATGCTGAAAACATTAAGTATAAATCCTAGGGAACATGATCTCTAATGCATGAAATGAGTCCTAAGCATGGTATCTATTGCGCAAAGTAGGAATAGAAAACTAATAACATGTTTTCTACCCTTTTAATAGCTAAATCATACATAGTAACCCATTCCGTTTCTACTATTCATTCCCCAAGAGTTGTTCACAAATTATTACATGCCAATGAATGAATTATAGAAATAGAAATCAAGAAGCTACTCTATAGGGAGCCTTTAATTAGGCCCAGATTTCCCAAAGCCTCCAATGGCCTCATACGCCTTAGCTCCATAGACAAATTAGAGTCTAGGTGCATCAAAGTTCCCTAAGTATCTCAAGTATCCCGCGCAGTGCTTACACCTAGACTTAGTAACCAAGAATTTGAACAAGTGCAGTGTGGAAGTGCCAGCCTCAGTGTGAGCACTGAGGGGGCAGAACTTAAGGGTCTAAGAATAAAGTGAAGTGCAGGAGGTGATTTAAAAAGAATTGAGTTAAGAAAGCATTTCTGAAAACAGTTTATTTGAAATAGGTTTGCATATCAGTAAGTGAGTGGCTTAGGAAAATAGTTTGAAAAGAACAGGGGATAACCAGCACCAAACAGTACACAGAACATAGAGAGACAACCACAAACAAGGAGGCAGGGATTGGGGACACATAGACTGTACATAGAAATAGGTTTGTATACAAGTCAACATTAGAGAAGTACTAAAGTATCATAGACCTGTACAAACACCTAAACAGTCATAGACATATTTTGTCACAGAGAGTTCATGCAAAGATCTTAATAGAAATAGATTAAGGGAGTATNAATCGAAATACCCAAAGAAACATATTGTTTTGAAGCTTTAAACATAAATTGAAGACATACCAGTTGGAAGATAGCAAGTGCAGAATGAAGAATAGGCAAATAGAATAACCAGTCTTGGCTTGCAGCAGACTAGTAATAGTAACAAGTAATCAAGAGAAGAACAGTAAAGAGTATGTATGTGTGTAAGAGAGAGAGTTGAACAATGTGTATGTTCATGTCTTGCTAATGAAAGAGCAGAAGAATATATAGTTTTGAAAATAGGCAGAGAGTATGGTAACAAGTACTTAGTTTAGCATAATTATGGAAATAATACTCAATCAGTATCAATTAGAGACCTGGACTCCCTTTAATTAGGGAGTCAAGTTCAAACAGGACAATCAAAGTTAAATAATGGGAATGCATCAATTATAAACTGATTTTACCATAATAAGAGTAGTAAAAGCATGTGGCATGTAATAAAGACCAAGTACAGAATATTTCAAGTAAGGAAAATATATACTGAGTGTGTTTATATGGTAAAAATATAAATTAGTTCTGGAAATTAGTCAAAGAATCATGGATGGGACTAAAATCACGAGGAATTAGTACTAATTGAGGAAGGTACCACATAAATAAGGAAACAATTCGAAATCGGTACAGAATTACAAGGGACATACACAAAATCATATATTCAAAGAAAAATGTCACAGCTTTACGAAGAGATGCACAGAATCAATAGAGTATTAGGTAAACAATCGTTAATCGAATAATCAGACTTACTAAGCAACAAATAGCACGAAAATCAGAGAAACCCTAAGTAAGACATCATAGAAACAGTAGGAGGTTGAAAACCCTAACAACAAAATTACAGAGAAAATCCAGAAGATCATGCAGATTAGCAAACATAGCAAACAAGATGAACTCATATCCTAAAATTGGGGTTTCACCAGAATAATTAAGGTAAAAAAGGAGATTCAAGCAAAGCGTTTAAAATCATACTGGGAATCATATATTAGTACTAAAAATCAGAAGATAAAGTGTTTTCTAAAGAGGTTAAGAAACCCTGGTTCTTTAAAACTGAAGAATCGTTTGAAAAACAAAGAGGTTTTAAAGAGAAAACAGGTGAAAACCTTAGAATAGACATAGATCTGTCACAGATCTAGGAAGATCGGAAGATCTTAAAGTTAGGGTTTCCATAGAAAAACCCAAAAGAGAAGAAAGCTTAAAATATTACCGACGTTTGGCCGGAAAATGCAAGAATCTTACTCGAACGGCCATAGGAGACTGGAAAACATGGCATGAGATTGTAGAGGTGATTGAACCGCCTCTGGTTCACCTGAGACCTCCATTGGTGACACAGGCATGAAAGACGGAGCCATGGGGTTGATGAGAGGTGGAAACTCCATCGTTTCTGGCAGCGGGTGGCCGGAGAAGGAGAGATAGAGCTCAGGGTGGAGCGTCACAGAGAGAGAGATGAGAGAACTTAGAGACGGCTGGGTGAGAAATGAGACGGGGGAGGGTAGTCACTTATGTTTAATTAAGAAATGTGGAATCCGAACCGTTGATTTGAATTAATCAACGGTTCCGATTGATAGATGCTTAGGCCGGTTAGTTGTAAAGACTGGGATGGGTTATTGGGCCAATTAGTTGGGTTAGGAGTCAGATTTAATTGGGGCTAGAATTTAAATGAAAAATGGCTAGTTGTTAAATACTCAATTAATTAAAATAATCTATAAAAACAACTGATAATTATAAAAAAATGAAATTGATGCTTAAAAAATTAAATTAATATGATTAATCAGTATTTAAAAATATAAATGACTAAATTTTGAGTAAAAAATAGCATAAAACATATCATTACGCTATAATTGCAAAGTTATTGCAATTATAGCCAAACAGTGCCAATTTGGCTAATTGTGAAATAATTTGATCTTAATAGGACCAAAAATAATGTATTAATCTAAGAAATGTATCTGAAATAATTTGTAATGCAACTTATAATTAATTATTAGAAACTAAAAATATTAAAATAAATTAATAAAAATGTGAGAAATTATAGAAAAATACCAATTGTTATGAAAACCTATTTTTGAAGGTATATATGCAAATTAAAAATAATTTGAGAAAAAATTGGGTATCAACAGCTGCCCCTCTTTACCCGGGAAGGATGAAAGAGTTGTCGGGTAAAGATATGATGACCAATTTTGACCGAGCGAAAACGATTTGAGGAGATTTAGGCCGCATGTAGTTCATGAGTCATCGGCGAAGTATACAGATGATGTTTTACAAGAACGGATGCAAAGTATAGGGTTAGGTGCACAAACGGTTTGGTTAGGAGAACTGGAACGGAACCGCTCCTGCCGGGATGGCAGTTTGCTCGTATGATTACCTGCAAATAAAGAATACGAGCATATATTGTTCATAATTTAAACATGATGCAAATTCCCGTTGGACCATGAATGATGTCTTCGTACGGTTAAGGATGACGTCCTCAGATCATGACGTCCTGGGCTATGAATTGCTTGATGCAGGATTCGCAGGCCATGAAAATGATGTTCTCGGGCCATGAGGATGGTGCCTCCGAACCATGATGCCTTTGAATAAAGATATGCAAAATGATAAAAAGAAATCCTCAGGACATGACATGGTGCTCTCGGGCTATGAAGATGGTGCCTCCGAACGATGACACCTTTGGATAGGTTGGCGATATTTCAGCCCATGAAGATGCAATAGTATGATGCTGACAAGACAGAGCTTAGTCTTGCAAATTGAAGGACAGAGATTAGCCCATAGAAAAAGCAAAATAAATAGTGCTTGAGATAGCGTTCGAGGAAAAAATAAATTGGAGGTAGGGCTTAGCCTCGAAAAGTAGAAAAGTATCCTTATGCAAGTGGAAGGCAGAATGGTAGCCATATGCAAAAAATGCAGATGGAGGTAGCTTAACCTCAGAAGGAAGAATGGTAGCCTTATGCAAAGATGCAATGTAGATGGAGACATCGTTTAGTCTTAGAAGGCAGAATGGTAGCCTTATGCAAAAAATGCAAATGGAGGTATGGCTTAACCTCGGAAGGCAGAAGGGTAGCCTTATGCAAAGATGCAATGCAGATGGAGACAACGTTTAGTCTTGGAAGGCAGAATGGTAGCCTTATGCAGGAAATGCAGATGGAGGTAGATCTTAACCTCGGAAGTCAGAAGGGTAGCCTTATACAAAAATGCAATGCAGATGGAGACAACGTCTAGTCTCGGAAGGCATAATGGTAGCCTTATGCAAGTTGGAAGGCAGAATTGTAGCCTTATGCAGAGATGCGAATGCAGATGGAGACAACATTCAGTCTCGGAAGGCCGAAAGGTAGCCTTATGCAATGCAGATGGAGGTAGAGCTTAACCTCGAAAGGCAGAATGGTAGCCTTACACAGGAAATAAAATGACAGAAGGAATTCTTAGCTAGTAATAGGTTGTGGTATTGTGATTATTGAGGGCATTGTGACTGTGGAGCATTAAGGCATGTGCGAATGTCGGCAAGTGCAACAGTTTTGAGAGTAGTATTTTGAACAAACGTTTGTCCCCTGGGTGGACAGTTTGTTTAGGGATTTTGCAACCTTAGTGCCTGCATCCAAAGAAAAAGCGTGTATTTTTTAAGGGGAAGGTTAGTTCGTATCCCCACTGACTTTGCTTGACTTGTTTGGCTTGATCTGATGATATTGTCTGTATTATTGGGGTAGCGTTGCTAGACAAAGCTGTTTCAAAAACAAACATGCATGATTTTGTAAAAGCATAATGTATAATTAAAAAAGTAATTTTGGGATGAACTGACGACCGTGACACGCTCGGGACATTGAAACCTCTCCTGCTACGGAATTTTGAAGGTCCTCCTCAAAATTCTGTCCCAATTTGATGGGTGAATGCTTCTAGCTGTTGCTCGTGCGACAATTGGTTGATCTTGCTTCAGAATTTTGAGGGTCCTCTTCAAAATTCTGCCCCAGTTTCCAATTGCGGGGAAAAATGAGATTTTTATTGAATTGTGACCGAACCCATAAGGCTGCCTACTTATCCCCTCTTAAACGGGAATCAGGTCAGGCGTAGTTCAATTTACATCATCATTGAGAAAGCATAAGATTACACATAGTAGCGTTTGACTGCATCTGAATTGATTGGCTTTGGCCAGACTTCTCCGTCCATTTCTGCGAGTATAAGTGCTCCTCCTGTCAGTACCCGGTGAACCATATATGGACCCTGCCAGTTGGGAGAGAACTTCCCTTTGGCTTCGTCTTGATGTGGAAAGATTTTCTTTAACACCAACTGCCCTGGTGTGAACTGTCTCGACTTGACTTTCTTATTGAAGGCTCTGGACGTTCTGTTCTGATAGAGTTTACCATGACAGACTGCATTCATTCTCTTTTCGTCTATGAGGGCTAGTTGCTCATAACGGCTCTTTACCCATTATGCGTCGTTGAGCTCAGCTTTTTGTATAATTCTTAGAGATGGGATCTCAACTTCGACAGGAATGACAGCCTCAGTACCATAAACTAGCATATAGGGAGTTGCCCATGTTGAGGTGTGAACTGTTGTGCGATATCCTAATAAGGCAAATGATAACTTCTCGTGCCACTGCTTGTGCCTTTCTATCATCTTTCTTAGTATCTTCTTGATGTTTTTGTTGGCGGCTTCTATAGTTCCATTCATCCGAGGTTTGTAAGCTGTGGAATTCTTGTGTTTGATCTTGAAATCCTCGCACATAGCTTTCATCAGTTCACTGTTGAGATTGGAACCATTGTCGGTGATAATTGACTCAGGAATCCCGAATCGACAAACAATACGGTCGCGGACAAAGTCTGCCACGACTTTCTTAGTCACTGCTTTGTGGGATGCTGCTTCGACCCATTTGGTGAAATAATCGATGGCTACCAGAATGAACCTGTGACCGTTAGAGGCGGCATGCTCGATTGGTCCAATAACGTCCATGCCCCAGGCGGTGAACGGCCATGGTGAGCTTATTGCGTTGAGCTTGTTTGGAAGTATCTTTATCATATCTGCGTGTATCTGACAACAGTGGCATTTTCGGGCATACTGGATGCAGTCCGTTTCCATAGTCATCCAAAATTAACCAGCTCGGAGTATCTTCTTTGCCAGAACAAAACCGTTCATATGTGGACCGCAAGTCCCAGCATGAATTTCCTGTTGTAGTTTTGATGCTTCTTTTGCATCAACACACCTTAATAACCCCAAGTCGGGCCTCCTCCTATACAGGATTCCTCCGCTGTGAAAGAAATTGTTGGATAGTCATCGAAGTGTGCGTTTCTGAGTGGGATTCGCAAGCTCTGGGTAATCTCCTTTTTCCAAATACTCCTTGATGTCATGAAACCAATGATTTCCGTCTGCTTCCTCTTCAACATGGGCACAGTAGTCTGGCTGATTATGGATCTTTACGGGAATAGGATCAATGAAATTCTTGTCCGGGTGTTGGATCATTGAGGACAAAGTAGCCAATGCATCGGCAAACTCATTCTGGATTCTGGGGACATGCCGAAATTCCGTCTTTGTGAACCTCTTTCTTAATTCCTGTACGTGGTGAAAATACGGCAGTATCTTGGAGTTCTTAGTGGCCCACTCTCCTTGTACCTGATGTACCAGCAAATCTGAGTCACCAATCACTTACAGCTCCTGGACGTTCATGTCAATGGCCATATTGAGCCCTAAAATACATGCTTCATATTCTGTCATATTGTTGGTGCAGGGGAATCTGAGTTTGGCAGATACTGGATAATGCTGACCGATTTCTGATATTAGGACCGCTCCAATGCCAATTCCCTTGAAGTTCGCTGCTCCATCGAAGAACATTCTCCAACCGTCATAGGATTCTACAATGTCTTCTCCTATGAATGATACCTCTTCATCAGGAAAATACATTTTCAGAGGTTCGTATCCTCCGTCTACAGGGTTCTCAACAAGATGTTCTTCCAGTGCTTGTCCCTTGATCGCCTTCTGAGTCACATAGATAATATCGAACTCACTCAGCAGGATTTGCTACTTGGTTAGCTTGCCCGTGGGCATGGGCTTCTGAAAGATGTACTTCAATGGATCCATCCTCGATATGAAATTCGTTGTGTAGGCACAGAAGTAATGCCTCAGCTTCTGGGATACCCAAGTCAAAGCACAACAAGTGCGTTCCAATAGAGAATATCTAGCCTCGTACGGAGTAAACTCCTTGGTGAGATAATAAATGGCTTGCTCCTTTATTCCTGTTTCATCGTGCTACCCCAGAACGCATCCGAAAGCTCCATCTAACACTGCAAGGTAGAGTAACAGAGGCCTACCTGGCTCAGGCGGTACCAAGACTGGTGGTGTTGATAGGTATGCCTTGATTTTGTCGAAAGCCTTTTGACAATCATCGTTCCACTTTGTTGCGGTGTCCTTCTTCAGCATCTTGAAGATCGGCTCACAGATAATTGTAGACTGTGCTATGAATCGGCTGAAGTAATTAAGTCTCCCCAAGAAACTCATCACGTATTTCTTGTTCCTTGGCGATGGTAGTTCTTGAATGGCTTTGACTTTTGACGGATCCAATTTTATCCCTCGGCGGCTGACAATGAACCCGAGCAACTTTCCAGCAGGAACCTCGAATGCACACTTCGCGGGGTTCAGCTTCAGATTGTATTTTCGCAACCTTTTTAAGAATTTCCTCAAATCTTCAATGTGGTAAGTGTATTTCCTAGACTTGATAATAACATTATCCACATATACCTCGATCTCCTTGTGAATCATGTCATGGAAGATGGTGATCATGGCCCTTATGTAGGTGGCCCCTGCATTCTTCTGGCCGAATGGCATCATCTTGTAACAGTACACTCCCCATGGCGTAGTAAAAGTCGTATTCTCAGCATCTTCCTCGTCCATCTAGATCTGTTGATAACCAGCGAAGCATCCACGAATGATTGTAATTCATGCTTGGCGCAATTGTCAATCAGGATATGTATATTTGGCAAAGGGAAGTCGTCTTTTGGACTAGCTCGGTTGAGATCCCGGTAGTCGACACTTACTCTGACCTTCCCATCCTTCTTTGGTACTGGCACAATGTTGGCTAACCATGTTGGGTACTCAACTACCCTAAGAACCTTGGCATTGATCTGCTTGGTGACTTCGTCTTTGATATTCAAACTTATGTCGGGTTTGAACTTCCTGAGCTTTTGTTTTACCGGTGGACACATTGGATTGGTTGGCAATTTGTGAGACACAATAGACGTACTTAGACCATTCATGTCCTCATACGACCAGGCGAATATGTCCTCATACTCCTTTAGAAATTATGCGTATTCTTTCTTTTCTGGCGGCGAAAAATAAATGTTGATTCGTGTTTCTTTGATGTTTTTTGGATCTCCTAGGTTGATGATTTCAGTCTCGTCCAGGTTGGACTTAGGTCTGTTCTCAAAATTCTCAAATTCTTTGACAATCTCGTCAGGTATGTCATCCTCTTCTGAATCTACGTCCGTTTGCTGCGTTGTCTCATTACACGTCACAATCATCGGTTCATCAAGACATGTAATAGTAATGTTGTATAGGTAAAGCAATGAGAGAAAAATGATAGCAATAAATATTGATTCATAAGGAAAATTCAAAAACGCTTTTGATAAACTGAACGATTGTTTTGAACATTGAAGATCTTATTCTATCCAAGCCACTCTTCATCACCAAATGGCGTGGCGGGTCCAAAATCATGCCATGGATCTATGCCTTCCCGGAGGAGAAAATGCTTTACTCTTGAATATTGATGCTACCAAAGGAAACACCATGTGCACCCAAATACCCAGACAAATTTCCAGAGATGAGCTTGTCAAAATTCTTCATGATTCCTGGATCACAAATTATGAAAAGTTAAGGGAACCAGAAGAACCTCTACAATTTGGTGAGCCAAGTTTTACCAAAAGAAATGATAAAACCGTTTGCATAAGTTTTGACCATTCCCATCTCAAAAAACCAAATAAAACCATATTTTCTTGCCAAATGATCCAACCCAAAGATAAATATCCTGACCCTGACCCTGAAAGAGAACTTTTCTGGAATATACAAACCATCATGGAAGAACATGACTGGTGTCAACATTTCGACAAAGAAGGCAAAAGAGTTTGGTGGTACAAATGCCCCTTTACGGGACACTGCCCTTGGGATCTCGATTGCGATTGCCAAGATTGTTTGGAAGATCCAATTAGAGAATATGATGAACACCACCAGCGTCACTGGGAAAGATTTGGCCTCAACAAGCCCGAACAAAAATCCAAGAAAAAAGGGAAAGCTACTTAAAAGCAATTCCGAGCCAGATATGAAAATAAAGACCCTTCAATTGGTTCATTGAGCCGTCCAG
>ML373053.1:0-15360 GCA_005239525.1 Nicotiana knightiana | reverse complement strand
TCCATTACCTGCATCTCACGACACTCTTTTACGTTGTTCATTTTACAAGCCCTGCTTACGCGCGCTTTATCGGGGAAAAGCATCCCCTTTATAAGCACCGTTGGTCTAGACTCATCCCATATTGTTGCCCGGATTTCATCAAAATACCTTGTGATAGCTTCCACATCCCGCACGCTTGGCAACTTATCAATGTAAGGAATCTCCCTTTAATGAAACGACACTTCGAACTCGTACGCTCTTCGTCTAGGTAGGGGTCTCTTCAAATCTGGTCCTTCCCCCTCATCCTCATCATCACCATCCTCACGAGAAAATGGTGTCTCGTCTCCGGATTCATCGGTATTGTTGTCGTAATCACTATTATGTTCCTCACTCTGTGAATCAGCCAGATCCTGATATAATACGTCATTTTCGGGCAATTGAGTGAGTACGGGTGGTTCAACTTGCTCGTTTTCACTGCACAACCAAACAAAATATAAGCTACTGAAATTAATAAATACTTTTTATATAGCTATATAACTTGACTTACAAGTCGTAATGTGATGAAATTCCATGATTGACGTTTTCAATTGGGTGATGACTACCGGATGGGCCACTTGTAAAATTCATATCCGGCCGGTACCCCTATTCAATATATGAGCGTTAATACAAATTCAATACACTAAAAATATACATAATTAACAGAAATCACAGCATAAATTTACCACTCGTCTTGTGAATGTTGGAAAGCAGGATAGAAATTATTTTCTCCCTCCTCATTCCCCGGCGGTGATAAGTTTAAATCAAAGAAAAGTCTTTCATCCGGAACCTGTCCGGCAAAAACTGCTCCAGAATAACCACCCGATGACTGGGGGGTATCTCTACTACGCACAACCTCGTTTTTTGGAACGTCTACAACCTTCACGTACATCTCCAACATTGTGATTAAAAGAAATTCCCGACATTCATCCGGAGTCCTTAGAAAATCACTCAAAGTTTCATCATCGTCCATGTTAAACTCCGAGTAAAAAGCAACCCCTTGCGGAGTGACGAAATACGGATATCGTCCGATTACGTTAAGTAACACTGAACATTTGATCACACCCATTTTTTTGCATGACAACGATATCAATTTATCGTACTCCATGGTTAGTGGCAATTTAACATGACACTGAGCAGGTAAATTGTAACCCACAGAGTTATTCTCCATCACAACCTCACCCCCCCAATATAATGAAACTCTTATTCTATGCTCTTCAGATATAATGAAAAAATGCTTGAGAATTTTAACAACAATAAACGTTTGATCAAGAGTTGAAATTTTTTTATGATTGAATGAAATGCAATTCTAACCACTTTATATAGAATGCCTGGCCGGAGAAATTTTTTTTTAATTGTATAGCGCCAAAGCAGTAAGCACTATACATTTTTTGAATTATTGGTGGGCCCAGGAAACAGGTATAACGCCACAGTACAAGGCGCTATACAAAAAAATAGGTATAACGCCGGGTACTATAGCGTTATACCTGTCTGTCAGAAATTTCAGTATATATAACGTCACACTATGTGGCGCTATACACTAACGGCACAGTTACCGTTAGTGTATAGAGCCACATAGTGTGGCGTTATACATAGTTCGATTCTATATTTTTTTTTAACTTATTTTTGTTCTATTTGTCCAATTTTAGCTTATTTGGGTTCTGGACATAAAAGAGAAGATCAGGTGGCCATTTCCAACTTTAAGTCAAATCTCACAACTCTTTCCATCACTTATGTACCATCCAAGTATAGATACTTTACTTTCCTTATGGGGACCTTTGACAAAGGCACCATCAAATCTAAGTGCTTTTTCTTTTCTACTGGTCATTTTCCAAAAAGGACCAACTTGATGCCAATATCACGTGATCACAGAAAGATTGGGACAGGCAAAAAAGAGTTGAACATGAGTACTTCATTTGGTTTTTATACAAACTGTTAGGGGGAAAATTACATAAACATAGGGTTTTTAATTATTTCGAGTAATATTCAGAAATCACTATTGTTTAGTGACTATTAATTTTCTATATCTATCATATACATAATTACTTTCTATAACTACTATTCAATGGTTATGGTAAAGTATTTGCTGTATTCGCGATGTTGTACTCATAAATACAGCAACAAAAAGCGCCTAAGATCAGGCAGTCCAACTTTATGCTCATGTATTCACATATATTCGCGTAATGCATTCATGAATACAGTAACGACAATCACCTTAAAAATAGGTATGTCCAGCAGTCTAATAATGGAAATTGTTTACCCTCAAAATTGGATAATAATTAAATTTGTAAATGGTTTAACAGATACGTGGACTAATTCGATACAAAATGATAAATTGGGTTAGGTTTGAGCAAATAAATATATAATAAATTCAAACCACGTGAGAAGGATGATTCCAGCCTTAGTGAAATTTTCACCCTCGATCCGGGCTCACAAAAGCTAGCACTGATGAACAAAAATAAGAGCTTTCGATAACAAAAAAAATAATAGTATATTGCCTTGGTAAGTGTGTTACAATGTGTCTAGTGAATAGACATACCTCCTTTATATAGTAAGGAAATCCTACTCTAGGTACAATTCTATATAACGTAAAAAAAATCTTCTATTTAACTGATTGCCGGTTCTCCATCGATACGTGTCGAGATGTACGCTGTGGTATCTGGTCTGTCACGGATATTACGGCTTTCTATTGGTCGTGCTTGGTTGCCTGACAATGCTCTCTGAAGTCTCTTGGGATTTGGACCGATCTCGGATTATGACCTTGATATTCTCGAGGGCAAGCGTCATGCCCCCAGACTCTGACTCGATGAGACCCTCGCCTAGATTCTGGTGCCTTGTCATCATGTCTCGAGCTTTGTTTACCCTATCGGAAGCTGGGGTGCGCCATGAACCCAGTTTTACCCGTATACAGATAGTCCCCTCATTTCTCAGAGAGTAAGTTTGACGAGAAACGACATGAGCTCTCTGGTTCCTTTCCAAATACACCATGACAAAAGTGATAAAAAAGCTAAAACGTCTCATCAGTCAAGTCATTATGACTTCAAATGCATGCCAGTAGTCGGTTGGCTGTTCCTGGACGCGAAGCGTCATGAGGCCCCTATAAATATCCCCTCATTTGATGATTTTTTACTTTACGCCCAAACCTCTACGCCTGTGCCTTGAGAAATTCAGTACCCTCTTTTATACTCTAGCATTTGTACCTCCGTTACTCAAGATTCCTTAGTACATTGCAAAACTTTTACTCATTTTCTACTCAAGCCAACACATCTGAGCTTTCAACCTTCAACCTTTCCCTTACCATTTTCAAATATTTCTAGGTAACAATGGCCAAAACCTCCAAATCCTTTCCCCAAAAAGATGCCCCTTCTTCTTCGCAGCCGACCACTGAGGTCGAGGAGACCGCCCCTCTTGCGGTCATCCTCAAAAAGTCCGCTCCATATTCGGCCATAGATGAACAGGCACCCGAGCCCCTCTTGAGAATGTTCGTCCCCGAGGGATGTTTGGTCAATGATGATTTCAAGGTTGAAAAACCTTCTTCTATTCAAAGCCGGTGCGAGGTGGTGTCTCGGTACATCTGCTTCATCACTGAGGTTGTTCTTCCTACGGTTCGAAAGGACTATAGGTGGACGGATAAGGACGCAGTGATTCCTGGGCCGGATGACGATATCACTACACATGTTGAGGGATATCTAAGTGTTTACACTTATCCCTTTACATTGGGCCGGTAGACCCGGTCATCTTGGACTTTTTCAGGAGGTACGATGTGTGCCTCAGCCAAATTCACCCATCATTGTGGAGGATCGTGATCCTCCTCTAATTCTCTATTGAATAAAATGGATTCGTGCTCGTTCACAAATGATCATCTGCTCCGCATATATAGTCCATGAATCTTCTGGGAGGGGGGGGGGAGTACTAATACGTTAGCCAAGCAAAGCCCCATTCTCAAGCATCGGCGTGGACCGGTATCATGGTTGGCAAGGAGGCTTTATTCGGGTAAAGACCACTGACCTAATACCCGCCGAGTGGAGGCCGTTTCCCGAGAAGTGGAACGTATCACATAAGTACATCTCCTTCCAAATGTCGATTTTATGTTTTATTCTCCCTTTTCTAACCGGTGTTTGTTGTGGTGCAACCCTTTCTCTAGTTCCAAACGCCATCCCTCGACTCTAGGAGTGGATCAATGGCATTTGTTTGCAGATGCCTTATGCCGAACGCTCATGGCACGAGCTCTTGAAGGGCCGGCAGGAAGCCCGTTCTCATTGTAAGTGTAGGCATATAAATTTTATGAAAATTAAATTCATAAAATAATTTGGACTATACTTTAATTAAATATATTTTGGTCCAAATAAATATTATGGGCTATTATAATTGGATCAATTGAATATGTCCAACTTATATGGGTTAAATAAATAAGTCTTAATCCACTGGGATAGCTCATTTAACTGAGCTACAAATGATGAGCCAACTTCATTAGGCTCAATATGTCATCCTCCTAGTGGCCTCAAAAAGAGAATTATCTTATACAAATGCCCAGAAGGAGGAAGAGATGTTGCTGGAAAGATTAAGAAAACTTTTTCTCTGTTTGACTTCTCCATATCCAAGAACTCTGCTCTGAAGGAAGATGATGATTTTTCAAGTGATGGATCTTCCCCACTTATACCGCATAATGTGAGAGAATCAAGGATCAATCTACATGACAATCAATGCTACTCCCAACGGACATCATGCAAGCAATTGTTATTGAAGTTTCTACCGTAGAATAACAACTCGCAAATTTGACGAAAGCAGTTGAAGGCTTGTCAAAGCGCGTGCAAAATCATGATGCTAAACTTTTCAAGTTAACAAATAAGTTGGATAACATAGTAGAAGAAGAATCCATACAAACACCTTTGAATCTTCAAAGGTTCCAAGAGAAATGGGATTCTACCAAAAAGCAAGCAACAACAACCAAGGAGATCCAAGTATTCGTTGAAGGTCTCTTCCCATTGACAAATTAAAGGACTTCATCATTGAGGCTAGCAAAGATAAGCCTGAGTCTTCGTCCAAATTATCTCTCACACATGCAAAGCCGTATATACAAAGAATTGATAATTTGAAGATGCATGCTGGTTATCAATCTCCTAAGTTGCAAAAATTTGACGGCAAGGGAAATCCGATACAACATGTAGCGACCTTTTTTGAAACTTGCAACAATGTTGGAACGTATGGTGATTATCTTGTCAATCAGTTTGTCAATCTCTCAAAGATAATGCATTCGATTGGTACATAGATCTCGAACCAGGAGTCCGTCGATAGTTGGAGAAATTAGAGAAGGAGTTTCTCAATCGTTTCTATAGCACAACACGCATTGTAAGCATGATCGAACTTACAAACGCTCATGAACGAAAGGATGGGCTAGTTATTGACTTCATCAACCACTAGAGGAGCTTAAGCCTCAACTGCAAAGATTGCCTTAGTGAAACTTCTGGCATCGAAATATGCATTCAAGGCATGCATTGGGGTCTTCGCTATATCTTACAAGGCATAAAGCCCAAAATATTTGAAGAACTAGAAACTTGTGCTCATGATATGGAATAAGATATGGCCATAAGTACCGACCAAGGGATACCTGTCTTTGAGCCTTAAGATGATGAAGAAGAACAAGAAGGTGAGGATGGGGGCAAGTTTTCATTCGAAAATAAAATCGAAGAGTCCAGGCATGTCACTATGCTCCTTAACGCATGATCCTAAACTGCAAGTTATAATACACCTCAATGCACGAGCCTAAAATTCATTTTGCAATGCTCCTCAACACACGAGCCTAAACTGCAAGTTATAATGCTTATTGGTACATGATTATATATTATATGTCACAAAGCTCCCCAATTTTGAACTAAATCTTTAAGGCGTAAAGATTTTCAAATTTGAGCAAAGTCTTCAAGTTGTAAATCTCTACAAATTTGGGCAAAGTGTTCAAGTCGCAAAGCTTTTCAAATTCGAGCAAGTCTTCAAGTTGTAAACATCTTCAAATTTGGGCAAAGTGTTTAAGTCGCAAAGCTCTTCAAATACGAGCAAAGACTCAAGTCGCAAAGCTCTTCAAATACGAGAAAATAGTCAAGTCGAAAGCTCTTCAAAGTCGAGAAAGGACTTCAAATCACAAAGTTCTTCAAATTCGAGCCAAACTTCAAGACGTAAAGCTCTTCAAATTCAAGAAAAGTCTTCGAGTTGAAAAGATCTTCATATTTGGGAAAAGATTCAAGTCGCAAATTTTTTCAAATACGAGCAAAGTCTGAAGTCGAAAGCTCTTCAAAGTCAAGCAAGGACTCTAAATCGCAAAGTTTTTCAATTCGAGCCAAACTTTAAGACATTAAGCTCTTCAAATTCGGCAAAGTCTTCAAGTTGTAAAGCTCTTCAAATTTGGGAAAAGTGTTCAAGTCGCAAAGATCTTCAAATTCGAGCTGAACGTTTAGTTGCA
This sequence comes from Nicotiana knightiana, assembly GCA_005239525.1. NCBI lineage: Eukaryota > Viridiplantae > Streptophyta > Magnoliopsida > Solanales > Solanaceae > Nicotiana > Nicotiana knightiana. Next base: position 8,891 of record ML373053.1, on the reverse strand, counting down.
AAGTACTTTAAGGTTGATCAAGTCTTCAAGTTTCGAAGCATTTCAAATTGGGAGCTAAATCTTCAAATTACAATGCTTCTTAACGCACGAGCCTAAACTGCAAGTTATAATGCTTCTCAATCGCTTTTACAGAACGAGCCTAAAGCGAAAGTTATAATACTCCTTAACGCACGAGCATAAACTGCATGTTACTCCTGGCCCACTTGAGTCTAAACTGTGTACGGACCACCACAAAAAAAAGGTCTGCTAGGTTTAAAACCTTGAAAGAGGCTGCCTAAGAAAAAGAGACATAAAAAATCACTCATTCTGAACTACGATATGACTTGATCCTCTTCACCGAGGTACGTAGGTAGCTTAGAGTTTCATTCTGAGTTCAGTCGCATAAGTTCAAAATATACATAACCCCCAATCGTTGTCCAAATGAATTATGATGGAGTGTCATTCAATCAACACTTGAAAATCGAGCTGAGATACCATTCTTTTGTTAAACTTTGGATCCCATTTGATTTAAAGGGGGAAACCCTCTATGGTAAATTGGTTTCTTCAATGGGACGATTTTAGAAAGATGCCAAGTATTTGTGCTAAAATTCGGGGGTTCACTATGGCTTCATGTTCGCCAAATCTTTAAGTCTGCCGATATTCAAGTTCTTCGGTCTTCAAGTTGAAATATTTAAGCCTCCAAGTCTTCAAGTTGAAGTCTTCAAGTTGAGGTCCTCAAACTTGACGGTCTTCAAGTGTAAGTATTTGATCCCACAAAGTGTTCAATTTAAAGCGTCAAAGTTCGCCGAATCTTCAAGTTCATTAAATCTTCAAGTTTGTCGGTCTTCAAGTTGAAGTCTGCAAAGTCCGCCAAATCTTCAATGTTTTCCAAGTTTTCAAGTCGACGTCGTCAAGTCCACGAAGTCTTAGAGTTGAAGCTTTATAATTTTCCAATCATAAGGTGGACATATGAGTCCCTTTGCACCTTAAGTTGGCCTCTTCGTGGGTTTGTCCTTAAAGGGAACTATAACTTTTCAATCATAAGATGGACATATGAGTCCCTTTGCACCTTACGTTGGCCTCTTCGTGGGTTTTTCATTAAAAGAAAACTATATTTTTCAATCTTAAGGTGGACATGTAAGTCTCTTGAGAGTAATCTCTCTGATAGTCGGGGCACATTGAGAGTAATCTCTATGATAGTCGAGTCATATTAAGAGTAATTTCTCTGATAGTCAAGCCACATTGAGAGTGATCTCTCTGATAGTCAGGCCACATTGAGAGTAATCTCTCCGATAGTTGAGCCACATTGAGAGTAATCTCTCAGATAGTCGAGCCATATTGAGAGTAATCTCTCCGATAGTCGGGTCATTTTATAGAGTAATCTCTCCGATAGTCGAACCACATTGAGAGTAATATGTTACACCCCATATTTTCGTACATGAGAGTATGCCATAAGTAAATTGATAAAAGCTCAAAAATGAGATGTTACATCTCATACTTTCGTACGTTAAAGTTTCGTCGTAAGTTAATCGATATAAGTTCGGGAATGAGATTATTTTGAGATTTTAAGCATTATGCTATTTCAAACAAGTGATAAGGAAATTCGTGAAAGTGAGAGGGTAAGCGAATCGAAGAAAATAAGTTTCGTCGAAGTTTGAAAATTTGAGATAATATACGGTCCGAGTATAATACCTGGTATTTAAGAACTAGTGCCATACAAGGTACCATATGACCATGATGTTATGATGTATAAAGTATGTTAAAAATAAGTAGTATTTTAAGTAATTTGAGATAATTCTTAATTATGTGGGTAATTGATTAATTATTAATTTAATGGGAGATTAACCATGTAATTAAAGATTTGTGGATAATTAATAGGTGGGGACAAAGCCCCCCCCCTCCCACACATGGCAGCAAGTGGAGAAAGGTCTTGTGACTCGACTTTAGAAAACTAAATTAGGAAGACACATGGTCAATACTCTTAGCCATCAAACACGTAGAAGGAAAGTTCATATTAGTCATTCCTTATAATTATCTTCAATTGGTATCAAAAACTCATTTTAGAGGGGATTTGAAAATTCATCGAGACTCCATATTATATTAGCATCGGGAGTTATTGGTTAAGCAAAATTTCATAAGGAATTATATTGCGTAATAGCAACGGGATTTTGCGATTCGAATGGAGTACGGTGCAATCCTTCTCAAGAATATCATACGGATTTTCCCCTACTCCAATCTTGCCGATTACATGTTGTCGCAATTGACGTGTATTAGAGGGATTGTCAAGAGAACCGGCTCAGGTATGTTATGGCTATCCCTTCATTCTCTTTGGCATGATCCATAGGATACAAACGAAACGAGCAAATGCACAATTTCCATAAATGACTCTATTCATAGAAATACTAGAGATGCTTATGTTCTTGATTCACCATATGTCATATTATTGTATCATCTGTTCATGGGTCTCAGAAAATACGTAAGTTGATAAAATTTACTTCATGTTATTAATCAAAGGCATAATGGTCTTATGACATTCCTAGAGATTTTATTTACGTAATTCTCATTCATTCCATTCATTTATACATGTACATTGACCCATGACCAGATGACATTACATACGCGTATATATGTATATTATATGTATATGGGATATGGGAAAAGGTTATGGCGTTATGTACGCACCACCACCTGATCAACTGGTATACGTTGATGATTTGCCCACAGTGGTCGAGATGATATGACGTGATGCCCTCAGAGGCTTGATGATGTTATGAACACATGTACCTATACACGATATGACATTCATATGCATATGCATGACACTATGAGTATTTCATGATTTACAGTGTTATTTAGACTTACATGTCGAGTCTTTTACTCCATGTTTATCTCATGTATATTATTTACTGATTTTCATTCCTTACATACTCGGTACATTATTTGTACTAGCGTCCCTTTTGCCTGGGGACGATGTGTTTCATGCCCATAGGTCCCGATAGACAGGTCAAGAGTTCTCTAAGTAGGCTATCAGCTCAGCGGAAGATGTTGGTGCGCTCCATTTGCTCCGGAGTTGCTTGTTTGGTGAGTATGATTTAGACGTATATTATTCGGTATGGCGGGGCCCTATCCCGACCTTTATGATAACTATGTACTCTTAGAGGCTTGTATATAGATGTCATGTATATGGATACTTGTATGGCCTTGCCGGCCTATATTTTAAGTATATAAAGGATCACATTGACCTTATAGGCCCGTATGCCATAGGCATGAGTTTCTATATCTAGTTGGGTTGTTCTATGTCGGGTATTCCCTCATGTTTACTCTGATTATTTCATGACGCCCCTTCTGGTCCATTTACCCATGATGATGTAATAAGAAAGATAATTATGTTGGTACTCGATTGAATAAGGTACCGGGTGCCCATCGCGGCCCATCGGTTTGGGTTGTGACATAATCTCTCCGATAGTCAGGTCATTTTGGGATTAATCTCTCTGATAGTCGAGCTACATTGAGAGTAATCTCTCCGGTAGTCTAGCCATATTGAGAGTAATCTCTCTGATAGTCGGGCAACATTGAGAGCAATCTCTCTCATAGTCGGTACATTTTGAGAGTAATCTCTCCGATAGCCAAGCCACGTTGAGAGTAATCTCTATGATAGTCGGATCATTTTTGAGAGTAATATCTCCGATAGTCGAGCCACATTGAGAGTAACCTCTCCGAGTCGGGTCATTTTTAGAGTAATCTCTCCTATAGTCGAGCCACATTGAGAGTAACCTCTCCAATAGTCGAGCCACATTGAGAGTAATCTCTCTAGTAGTCGGGCCACATTAAAAGTAATCTCTCCAATAATTGGACCATGAGAGTAATCTTTCCGATATTCGAGCGGAAATGAGTACCCACCCATACATATCCTAAGATTATCTTCTTCATGCATGAATCATCTCATTGCTTGTTTGACCTAAAAAAAAAAAATTCAAAAAGTATAACAAAGGAAGAAAAACACAATAAAAATAAGAATAAATTACGTTGTGTACTTGTGTGTCAAAGGCCTAACACGAAGCAATCGACAAACACTGCGAACTGATGTTTACACGGGCGAGTCATACATGTATTTATAGATACTGGAGTTCGTCGGATAATACTTGATTTTCGATGTGGGAATGAGTGTAATTTGTTTTATACAAATATTTTTATTTGCTAAAGTCAGGAGCCTAAACCTTTCCTTGCCCAAGTAAATAAGTGATAAAAGGAAAGGATACCATGCAGGCAGTGCCTCTGTGTAACATTGCTAGGGAGCCAATGAGGTCAAACTTTGGTAAAGTGGATAAAGTGCAACAGTACTACACTTGACCAGATATTCTAGGGTTGATATTTTGATTCACCATGCTACTTGTGAAAGGATCTTAAATGCCAAGAGGCTCACGTTGACTTTAATAAGCAAAGAACTATTTGTTTAAGTTGGTTTATTCATGAATTAAAGTCTATATCAGGAGCAACAGTCAATGAGCTATGAGATAGTTTACAAATTATATGAAAGTTGATGTCTCTTTTGTCTACCGACAGGAGGAAATATAGCCAAAGAAATGGTACTTCAAACCTCGCCTTTGAAGCTCAACGAATTTATACTTCGGACGCGTCTAGAAGTAGGGGCATTTGTAGTCATATAAATTTTAAGAAAATTAAATTCATAAATAATTTGGACTATACTTTAAATTAAATACATTTTGGTCCAAATAAATATTATGGGCTAATATAATTGGAACAATTGAATATGTCCAATTTATATGAGTTAAATAAATAAGTCTTAATCCATTGGGCTAGCCCATTTTGCTGAGCTACAAATGATGAGCCCACTTCAGACCCAATATGTCATCCTCCTAGAGACCCAGTTTGGTGCCACGTGTCAAAATGACAAAGCACACCAAGTCATGCGGAAAAGCCAATAAGATCATGCCACATGTCAAAATGACAAGGCATGCCAGGGGAAAAAATAGGCGATCCGAATCCCCGTTCTTCTGATTTCCTCTTGTCTGCTTTCTTGCTTAAAAGGCTAATGAAATTGCGCCACGTGTGCAAGTGACATGTTCTGGCCAATCAAATGAGTTCATGTCACACTTCAATTTGATTGGTCGGAAAGAGTTTATTCTTATCACAATTACTCCCTTCCACAATTATAAATAGGAGTCTTCATAACCCAGAAAAGACACCAAAAGTTATAACAAGAAGCAAGAGAGAGCTCATGGATCAAATGCCGCAAATTTTTTTACAAGTTCCAAGCTTCAAGCAATCAAGTTCAAGTTCAAGAAATCAAGTTCAAGCTCAAGAACGAAGAACAAATCAAGATTCAAGAAGTACAATTTCAAATCAAAGTTCGTGCTAATTGAATCCAAGACCGTCGTTCATGGAAACAAATATAGATTCAAGATCAAGCTCAAGAGCCCTTGAATTTATTTACTATTGGAAAGAAGAATCAGAGAATTCATAGAGATTTTACACTTATATTATCTGAAATCAGATACTATGATTGTTGCAATATTTTTCGATCTCAATTATTTTCTCGACGCAAATTTATCATCTACAGTAAGATCTCTCTATCTGAATACGTAGTTCTAGACGTTCCTTTTCAGTACTTATGTCCTTATTGACTCTTCTCTTTTTGCAGGTTTTCCCAAGACGACTAAGCTCAGGCCCTTGGAAGGAAGCGAGGATCAGCCCGCTGATCCCTCTACTTCAGGGAAGCCCGGAGCCACAGCAGGGGAGAAGGAAAAGAGGAGGGCCCGAGTTCCCCGAACTCGAGAAAAAGAAACTGAGAAGGAGGCTAGTTCGTAAACCAAAGGAGAGATCCAGCTCCCGAGTGCTTGACTCGGACTCACTCCTCCAGCTAAGAGAAGAGCCTGAAGGGGATGAACTCTTTATGGCACACGAGCCGTCTGTCCCCAAGGAACGGGTGACAGTCGAGGGGGAAATGACAAAGGCTAATGCCCCTCATGTTCGTGAGGCTAATGCCAAAGTGAGGGACGGGAACTCTGGAGACGCCAGCTCTACCCTGCCCCATGTTATAGGTATTTCGGGATCGCCTTCGTTCATTTAATCAATGTTCCATAAAGCCCAAACTCCAAAGGCGCAATCTAATGTAGGGGTCCATGGAGCGGACGATCCCCTTAGATTCTTCTTTGATAGACTCAACCGCCCTGGAGGACTTTATTGGATTGGGTGACTTAGAGATACCGAGGAAAAGTCCATCCTCGCAGTTCGGCGAGCCAAAATGGATCCTGAGGTTGATCAACCAGTTCCCTACTCCGAGCACGGATTCTTGACGAAATCGATTAGTCGTTATCCCGTCCTAGAGGATGCACAGATTCTTTTGCCCCCCGTTGAGATAGCTTGCTACCTCTGGTGCCTGGTAACCGAAGACGATCAAGCAAAAATTAATGAGGTAGATGCGCCATGCCTATTCAAGGAAGCACAATAGATGCTGAAACGAGGTAGTTACCAAATTTTTTTATTTTTAAAATTTAGCTCTTGATGATTCTAATATTTCTTCTCATATTTGCAGGCCTCGGTGCTCCACCATGAAACCTTCCTCCGGTACCGGGATGAGCTGAGCTAAATTGAGGCCGAGGTCAAAGAGGTTGCTGAGAAGAGGGACGTGTATAAGCTTCCGAGCAACGTGAAGGAGAAGTCAAGAACCTTCGAGCCAAGTTGGACACGGGTTAGAAAGGACACGCCGACCTAGTGGAAAAGGTAAAAATCTTTGAAGTTAGTGATGACGAGCTAGACATGGTGACTAACAGCCAGAATTCGCAGGTCCAGCAGAAGGTTGATCGGTTCGACCAACTCTGGGTCAAGATGGATGAGGCCATGGCCATGGCAAAAGAGTAGAATGGAAAAATGGACCGATTGTCTTCGAAAAAGGAGATTGCCTGGGAGAAGATGGCCTCGGCGGAGGCCCAACTTTGAACGGTGAGGGAGAAAGCTGAGGCGCGGTCCCAAAAAATTGAAGACCTCCAGTCTTAGCTTGGCTCGGTCGTTGCCGCACGGGATAACCTTTCCATGGAGCTTGAAGCAGCCAAGTCAGTGGAGAAATAACTAGGGCCGATACTGAAGAGGTGGTGGCCCAATACAAAGCTGATGCTGAGATAGACTAGGACCGCGTGAAAGCCACTGTCGAATATTGTAACGACCCGGTCGGTCGTTCTATGATATTAGCCTCGTTTCCCCTGTTTCAGCTTTGTCTTGTGTTATTTAATCTAATTATGTTGTGTTGGTTTGGTTGGTTCGGGTTCGGAGTAGTCGTGGTGAGAAAAGAGACACTTAGTCTCTTAAGTTGGCCTTATGGTTAGAAAAGTCAACTAGAAGTTGACTATTAGGTAAACGACCTCGGAATGTAGATTTTATAGCTCGGATAGCTTTGCTAGGTGATTTGGGACTTAGGAGTGTGTTCAGAATGTGGTTTTGAAGTCCGGAGTAGAATTAGGCTTGAAATGGCGAAATTAAGTTTTTGGCGATTTCTGGTTGGCAGTGGAAAATAGGATATCGGGGTTGGAATGGAATTCCGGAAGTTGGAACAAGTTCGTAGTATCATTTTGGATTTGTGTGAAAATTTTCAATTCAATCGGACGTGTTTTGGGTGGTTTCGGCATCTTTGGCGAATTTCGGAAGTTTAGAAATCCTTAGGCTTGAATTCGGGGTTTGGATGTTGCTTTGAGTGATTCGAAGGATCGACTATGTTTGCATGATGTTGTGGGATGTGATGGTATGTTTGGATGAGGTCCTGAGGGCCTCGGATGAGTTTCGAGTGGTTAACGGACTTAGTATTTGGTTGGCAACTGCTGAAATCTGGTATCAACTGTTTCTGGTTTCCTTGTACGCGATCGCAGGAGTCCATTCGCGATCACGTAGGCTTATTTTGGGGCAGAGGTAAGTTTGTTCTACGCGGTCACAGGGTTAGGTTCGCGATCGCGTAGTATTGCAGAGTTGTGCATCTCGAACGCATGGCTGAGGTCGCATTCGCGTTCGCGTAGAAGGATTTTGAGCGGTAGTGTGATGAAGGAATTATTCTACGCGATCGCGTAGGGTTGGGCTCATATGTTGTTGTGAGAGGGTGCTATCCGCAATCGCGTGTGTGTTTCTACGATCGCGTAAGGTTCAAATGCGGGGAGGCTTGTTTGTGCTTCGCGATCGCGAGGCTATTTCCGCGATCGCAATGGAGACTTATCTGGACAGAATGTTTAAGTTCAAAACGAGGGTTTAGTCCATATTATCAAAAACCCATTAGAGAGCTGGGGAGAAGGTGAAATTTGAGGAGGTTTTCAGTGTAGTAATTGGGGTAAGTATTCTTCACTCACATTTGGGTTAATTCCATGATTTAGTCTTGATTTTCATCATTTAATTTGAGAAATTAGAGTGGAAATTGGGGAATTAGGGATTGAAGTTCTAGACCTTGATTTGAGGGGCCATTTGTTGCCAGATTTTGGTGTATTATGGATTTTCTGAAAATACCTGTTAACAAATGAAATGTGTGGCTTGCCTGATTTCACGATAGGCGCCATCACGACTAGGTATTTCCTGGTCGTGACAAATATGTGAAGCGGTTGTCCCGAAGGGAGGTCTCGAAGAAATTCATGCCCGGGGCTTCGAATTATCGGCCAACATCGAAAGTGCTAAGAGGCTCGAGGCCGAGGCCAAGGCCAATAAGTTGGCCTATCCGAGGAAGAGAAAGACTTTGAGGATTCGGGCGGATCCGAGGGCGGAGAAGACCCTGATCGCCCTGGTGATGAGGCGGGCTTCGGCGAAGATCAGGCTTCTTAGGTGCCTTGTAGATTTTTCTTCATTTTTGTACTTTTGTATTTTTTGTTGAGGCCATTAGGCCATTGTAAAGATATTCATATATATATATATATATATATATA
>ML373050.1:33217-48686 GCA_005239525.1 Nicotiana knightiana | reverse complement strand
TATATATATATATATATATATATAACTATCTAGGAGTTTTTAGGTGTTTATTTTGCATATTATGGTTCTATATTTAAGAATGTGTATATTTAATTTGCGTACCAAACACCGGAAAATGAATATGATTACTATTTGTTTTCCAATAAAAAATATTTTTCACGAAAAATTTCCGTTATACCAAACACACCCTATATTCTCATTTATTTTGTCATCAAATTATGAAAATGAATACAAAATATTTACAAAATTTCTATGTCCAAATTTAAAGTGTTTTTTGGAGCGAAGCTAAATTAAATGTAACAGATAAACAAATAAATAATACTATGCTTTTTTACTTATTTTAAAAATACCAGCTTGAAAAAGTTGCTTTTCTTGCCCAAAAGAATCACTCACCAACTCATGTTATTATTTTCTTTTTAGTTAATTTGTTAATTAAAATAACTCTTTCTATAGTTGAAACCTATTTAACTTGAAACTTATTTATATTCTCTTATAGCCATAAAATAGCATTGCATATTAAAGACCACAAACTCTATTGGTTAAAGAAATTCCTTTCCTAACCACCATACAGTCAAATACTGTCATATTAAATTGAAATAGAGAGTAATATTTGTACTTACTTAGTGTGTATATTAACCAGCCGAACCGGAAAAAGTCACACAACAGGCTCTCCATTTCTAGTACAACACGCCTTACGTGCCCTCTAAAATCCCAACCAAAATATCACCGTCTAACAGCCTAAAAATCCACACCCTTCCCCATGGAGCCACCGGACGGCGCCAATCTGGCGCGTTCTGCAGCCCAAATGAAACCCCAAGAAGCGCTGATTCAACCTACAGAAGGAAACACAAAGAAGATCTCATATGCCACTAGAGTGACCACAGCTTCTCCTGCATCTGCGTCATCCTCTCGCCGTGGATGCGAAGCTGTAATTGCAAGAAAAACAACCCATAACAGAATGCCTGCAGTAATTTCAAAGCAAAGGATTACTAAGGAGTAATGGCTGAGGAATGTAGAAGAACCATTGTGGGAAGATTTATCAAAATTAGACCACAAATTGAGATAATCAGATCGAGATTTGCGGAGAAATTTGCCCTAAAGGGATCAGTTAAAATTGGAGTTTATGATAATCGCAATGTGTTCCCTGACTTCACCAACGATGAGGATGTCAATACAATATGGTTCAAGAGGGTTATCGAGATTGAAGGCCGTCAAATGTGGCTCCAAAAATGGACACCAGATTTTAAACCAGAAGAATACATTCCAATTGTCCCAGTTTGGATTCTATTACCCCAACTTCCATTCCATATGCACACTTGGCACTATGTCAAGCAGGTAGCTAGTGAAGTTGAAATCCCAGTAGAGATGGATATAGCGACTGCCTGCAGGACCCGTCCTAGTATGGCGAAGGTTAGAGTGGAAGTTGATCTACTGAAGCCACTGGCAACTAGTGTACGTGTAGGATCAGAAGATGATGACTCTCCATTGAGTGGCTTTACACAGATGGTGGAGTACGAAGGAGTTCCGATACTGCTGGCATTGTAAAAAACTTGTGCATTCATAGATCGAATGCAGGGTATTGGAGAAGAAGAAAGAGGCAGAACAAAAGGAGATAGAAAGAATGGAAGAAAAGACACAAGAAGGTAATGAAGCGGCAGACAAGACGACTGATGAAATTAAAGAGAACACCACAACAAGCTACTCAACAGATAATTAATCCCAGTCATGAGGCAAGTGGTAGAGGAGCAGTCGGAGCAGAAAAAAGGAAAGAACATGGAGGGGTGAAAGTTAATGAAACTAAGGAAAAACAAGATGATAAAAATAAATATCAGCCTGAAAATGCAGAAAGAGATGAAAATTTCAAATTGGAGAATACAAGAAAGGAAGAAGTGCCCATCACAGAAAAGATAGAAAGTACAGAAGATGACAATACTATGAGGAAGAGAACAAGAAGGAAGAAGAAGAGGAATGGAAGTGCAAAGAAAGATGCTAAAAATAAACCTAATGTGACATTCAAATCGGGGACAAGCAAGATGATAGAGAACAAAAACAGGGCAANGGGGGGGGGGGGGGAGCAGCAGGCCAGTCAAGAAGAGGAGCAAATGGCAGGGACAACTCACAGAATGTAGACCTCTAATAATATAGACAATGTGGAGAAGAAGACAAATGAAATACCAAAAAAAAGCTCGGAAGTCCAAGGAAAAGCAAAGCAGGCCTATACTGAGAAATCTGACAGTAACATCCAGAGAGTAGAGGAGTCTATAATGGAGTCGTCAAGCCTAGGATCAGAAGTTAAGAACCAGCCGGGAATACAGCTAGTGGTGGACCTGGGGAAGCATCAGATGACTTTCCAAAACACAAGCAAGATGGCTCTACAAACAACAAACAATGACTGCTTGAAGCAGCTTGAGGAGGAGGCTCCTAATAGCTCGGATGATGAACAAGTCCAAAGTCTGATTGATGATCAAGAAGATAGCTACCAACAACATCTAAAACAGGTGGTGGATAATGAAGGGATGTCTCCTAGAGGAAGAAGCAGAAGTAGATGCAAGAAAAGTGGAAAGGGATGGAAACTAAAACCCAAACCTCACTCTGAGGAGAGGATACAAAGCCAACAATCCTGACTGATTGATGATTAGTGCAATATTCTGGAACATTAGTGGAATGAGGTCTCAAAATTCCAAACATAGGCTTAAAAATTTAGTAAAGAAGAATAAGGTTCAATTTGCTGTTATTTTTGAATCATTTGTTCGCAAACAAGAAATAGAGGGTTACACTTGAACACTGTATGTCTAATGATATTGGACAAATATGGTGTTTTTGGTTAGAATATGTGAATTCTGTTGTGATAAGCATGGATGACCAAAAAATGAATCTACGATTTGAATCAAATAATGACGACGATGGGAGCTTGGTAAAGGAAAGACCTTTGGGAAAGCTTGGTGAATATAGAATCGCAAGTTGATGGTGCATGGTGTATAGGTGGTGACTTCAATATTATTTTTGAACCTTGTGAAAAGCGGGGAGGCAGGCCACATAGAGCGCCAAAAAGCTATGATTTTTCGGAATGTCTCGATCTTTGTGGGGTTTCAGATGCAGGGTATGTTGGATCTACATATACATGCTGTAATAACTGGTGTCCCAGGAAAAGATTCTGGAAAAGGCTCGATCGAGTCCTCACTAATGATTCATTGATCCACAAATTCCAGAATACAATAGTGAGGCATCTTAGCAGATCAGGATTAGATCATCGACCCTTACTATTGAAACATAAAGAGGATCAAGTGGACTATATCAAGTACTTCAAATTCCTAGACTTTTGGATCGATCAACCAGGGTTCTTTAAATTGATAGACAGGTGGATGGGAATCTTATGTGGAGGCTTCAACAAAAACTGAAAGCACTGGGTAGAGAACTTAGTAAATGGTCGAGAAAGGTCATCGGAGATGTGTACAAAAAGGCTGATGAATGGGAAAGAGTGGTACAAAGTATGGAAGAACTGGACCAAAGCAACAACTCTGAATAGCCCATAACAGATTTGAACAAAGCTCAAGCAGAGCATGTTCGATGGATGGCAATGTAAGAATCTATGCTCAAGAAAAAGTCCCAAATAAAATGGTTCGAGGAAGGGGACTACAATAGTAGATACTTTCACAATGCTATAAAGTATAGAAGAAGAAGATTACAACTACACAGAGTGAAGAATCATACCGGAAGATGGATTCAAGGGGATGGAAAGATATCCAAGGTTGCAGTTCAACACTTTGAGTCTATGTTCAATCTGAAGGCTGCTGTTGTAAATAGGGATGTAATCAGTTGCATTCCTGAATGCATAAACAAGGAAGACAATGACTTCCTATCACAAATGGTGAGCGGATATAAGGTCAGAGAAGCGATCCTAGATATGAGCCCAACAAGTTCAGGAGGCCCAGATGGATTCAATGGAACCTTTTACCATAAGTGTTGGTCTATTATTGCTACAGATGTCATAGAATTTGTAAAGAGCTTCTTTAATGGAAACAAGCTTACAAGGTTCTATTCATATACATGCTTGGTTTTGATACCAAAAGTCGAATCTCCGGCCACATTTGCTGATTTCAGACCAATAAGTCTGTGCAACTTCTCTGCTAAGATCATCTCTAAGATATTGGCCAGAAGATTGAATCCATTGCTGCCTAAGCTAATTTCAGAGAATCAAAGTGGATTTGTGAAGGGAAAACTAATCACTGATAACGTGTTGCTTCCTCAAGAAATAATTCATAAAATTTCAGAACCTAATACAATGGGAAACACGGTTATTAAGCTGGATATGGCAAGGCGTATGATAGAGTATCTTGGGATTTCTTACTATCTGTCCTAAGAAACTTTGGTTTCTCTACTTGGTGGATTGAAACTATTGGCGGGTTGATATCAAAGGTATGGTACTCGATAATTGTTAATGGCACTAGGAGGGGCTTCTTCACTTCTTCACAAGGCTTGAAACAAGGCGACCCCATATCTCCAGCTCTATTCATCTTAGAAGCTGTATTCATCTTAGAAGCTGAGGTCTTCTCTAGATTATTGAATAGATTGTATGATGATCAGAGGTTTATTCCATTTTCTATGAACAGTAGAGGGCCCATAATCAATCACCTGGAATATGCAGATGACATGGTTATCTTTTGCAGAGGGAAGAGTAAGTCGATAAAGCTCGTGATGAAGCAGATTAGGCTATATGAGAAGTGTTCTGGACAGAAAGTTAATGAAAGCAAGAGTTTCTTTTGCACATCTCCAAAGGTATCTATCTCAAGGGCTAATAGGATGATTGACAAGACTAGCTACAAGCATAAGAAGTTTCCTTTCAATTATTTGGGCTGCTCCTTATATATAGGAAGGAAAAAGCTATGTTACTTTGACGAGCTCCTCACCAATATCATTAAAAGGATTTCTGGCTGGAAATGCAAGCTACTATCCAGTGGAGGAAAGGCCATACTGATCAAACACGTACTCCAATCACTTCAACATATACCCTAGCAGCAATGAACCCTCCTAAGGGTACTCTAAAGTTAATGGAAAGACACTTAGCGAGATTATTTTGGGGTACAAATAATGAAAAGCAAAGGTACCACTAGTCTGCTTGGGAAAAATTGTGCTACCCAAAAGAGGAAGGAGGAATTGGAATTAAGAGAATGGAAGCAATAAGTGACTCATTTTCTTATAAAAGGTGGTGGAAATTCAGAATTGAAGAGTCTCTATGGGCATCATTATTGAAAGCAAAGTATTGTTCAAGAGTTCATCCTGTTGCTAAGGCTAATAATTCCAAACAATCACACTCATGGGGAAAGATGATGCAGATCAAGAGGAAAGCAGAACAGAACATGACTTGGAAAATTCAAATGGGCAACAACAATCTGTGGTGGGATAACTAGACAGAAAAAGGGACACTGGCTGAGCTAATCCCATTCCAAGCAAAGTTTGCTAAAAACAAGGCTGAAGACTACATTCAAGGAGGAACATGGAATGTTATGAAGCTAGCAGAGATTATACATGGGCACCTTATTAACAAAATATCTAAGATAAAGATTTGAGATCCAAATGCAAAAGACTATTCTGTTTGGGAACCTTTAGCAGATGGAAAATTCTCAACCAAGTCGACTCACCTCCTCTCTCACTCCCCAAGGCAGAAGGATACATCAGGCATAAGGTATGACATCCAAAGCTCCCTTTTAAATTTTCATTCTTGGCTTGGAGATTGGTACAAAGGAAACTGCCCCTTGATGATACTATGGGGCTGTTTGGAAACAATGTTGTATCCGAGTGTGTCTGCTGCAATGATCAAAAGAGGGAAACTCTTCAACATTTATTTCTGAATGGGGAAGATGCTAAAAAAATGTGGAGGAGTTTTAGTGGACCTTTAGGTATTGATGATAGGGCCATATCCATTAACAGCATGCTAAAGAAATGGTAGGACACTAAACCGAAGAATAGGGTACATAAAATGGTCTTACACATCACACCAATTGTGATTGTGTGGGAAATTTGGAAGCACAAATGTGCGTGTCGAAACGGGGAGCAGAAGAAAATGTGGCAGGGAACCATGGAACACCAGTCTTGGTGGATAATCAAAATGATGATGGGAAGAACCTTTAAAAACTGTAACTTTGGAAATTCATGGTTGGAATTATGTGAAGTATTTGAAAGATTCAAGCCAACTCCTAGATGGAAGATTGTTAAGTGGTTGAGACCACCTGAAAATAGAGTCAAGATCAACAGGGATAACAGTTTTTCCAGTGGCAAAGTAGGAATAAGCGGGATTGTTAGAGATCATACAAGTGGTATGATTATGGCATACTCAATTCCAGTTGTATGATCTAGTAACAACCTGGAAGAAGCTCAGGTAGCCCTCTTTGGTGTTCAATGGTGTATGCATCATGGCTATTTAAATTGCGACTTGGAAATGGATTCTCTACTAGTAGTTGAAATGCTGAAAAACAATCACTCCACTAACTTGAAAATGAAGGAGTCAATTGATGCACTAAGGCAGACCTGGTGGTTTGGTTCAGCAGATAGAGATTCCTAAGTGGAAGTGGGAGTGTATCACTATGGACTTTGTTGTTGGACTCCCACGGACTCAGAGGAAGTTCGACACCATTTGGGTTATTGTGGATAGGCTGACTAAATCAGCACATTTAATTCTAGTGGCAAGTACTTACACTTCAAAGCGGTTGGCATAGATATACATTCGAGAGATTGTTTGCCTTCACGGTGTGCCCGTGTCTATCATTTTTGATTGGGTTACTCAGTTTACCTCGCACTTTTGGAGGGCAGTTCAGCGTGATTTGGGTACACGAGTTGAGTTTGGCACACCATTCCATCCTCAGACGGACGGGCAGTCCGAGCGTACTATTCAGATCTTGGAGGATATGCTCCGCGCCTGTATTATTGATTTTGGAGGTTCCTAGGATCAGTTCTTGCCGTTAGCGGAGTTTGCCTACATTAATAGCTATCAGTCGAGCATCCAGATGGCTCCCTACGAGGAATTATATGGTAGATGGTGGAGAGCACCAGTTGGATGGTTTGAGCCGGGAGAGGCTCGGTTATTGGATACAGACTTAGATCAGGAGGCCTTGATAAGGTCAAGGTTATACAAGATCGACTTCGTGCAGCTCAGTCTAGGTAAAAGAGTTATGCCGACCGTAAGGTTCGTGATGTGACATTCATGGTTGGAGAAAGGGTATTATTTCGGGTATCGCCCATGAAAGGTGTTATGAGATTTGGGACGAAGGGCAAGTTGAGCCCTAGGTATATCGAACCATTTGAGATTCTTGATAGAGTGGGGGAGGTAGCTTATAGACTTGCGTTGCCTTCAGCGTTATCCTAAGTTCATCTGGTATTCCATGTATCCATGCTCCGCAAATATCATGGTGACCCGTCCCACGTGTTAGATTTCAGCTCTGCCAAATTGGACAAAGATTTGACTTGTGAGGAGGAGCCAGTAGCCATTTTAGACGGGCATGTTCATCAGTTGAGGTCAATGAGTTATCCTTCAGTTCGAGTGCAGTGGAGGGGTCAGCCTGTTAAGGTAGCTACTTGGGAGTCCGAGTCGGACATGTAGAGTAGATATCCCCACTTGTTTGCCAGTTCAGGTAATATTCTATGTCCGTTCGAGGACGAACGTTTGGTTTAGAGGTGGAGATTGTGATGAACTAAATGGTCATCTTATGAATTAAGACATAATTCTAGGCTCATTAGCCTTAAAAAGACTAATTTTAATTACTTCAATTTGCATGCGCAGTTCGAGCGTGAAACCGGAAAGATTTTATGTGAAAATATGAGAAATAATAATTTTGGAATCTAAAATTTGGTTTTAGTTGACTCGGGTCAACAATTTGAGTAAACGGACCCGGATCTGTGTTCCGACGATCCCAGGAGGTCCGCAGTAAAATATGGGACTTGAGTGTATGCCCAGAATTGAATTCCGAGGTCCCTAGCTTTAGAAATCAATTTTTGATGAAAATTATTTTGCTGGATATTAAGGAAATAAAGAAATGAATCAATGTTTGAAATCATTGGTATCGGGCCCGTATTTTAGTTCCGGAGCCCGGTACATGTTTGTTGTGATATTAAGTCCTATATGTTAAATTTGGTGAGAATCGGAGTTGATTTGACGTGATTCGGACGTCCGGTTGAGAAATAGTGAAATTGAAGTGTTCTTTAGAAAATTATGAGTTTTGAGGTTGAATTCGTAGTTTTAAATGTTATTTTTGTGATTTGATCGCACGAGCAAGTCCATATGATGTTTTTAGACTTGCGTGCATGTTTGGTTTAGAGCCCCAAGGCTCGGGTGAGTTTCGGGTAGGCTACGGAGTGTTTAGAACTTAGAAATCTCAGCTGGTGCATCTGGTGTCTGTCACCAGGCCTCTGATCTCGCAATTGCGAGATCAGGCTTCACAAATGCGAACCTGGCAGGCCTGGGAAATGTGACACATTTTGTTGCAATGCGACAAAGGCCTGGGAAGGCCATTCTCGCAAATGCAAGATTTCTCTTCGCAAATGCGAAGATTTCCAGGATGACCAGTAGTGGCAAATGCGAAGGCAGCAGTAATTTTGATGGATTCGCAATTGCGAACCCCTGATCGCATTTGCGATAACTGCAGCCTGTTAAATGGGATTTTAAACGGGATTTTCACCTATTTTTAAATTCTCTCAAACCCTAAACCTCCATAGGCGATTTTTCAAAGACTCAAACTTCTCCAAATCATATGTAATTGGTTCCTAACTACTTTCTTTCAATCCTTTACAACTTTTTACAACATTTCAACGAAAAACCTATAACTTTCATGGAAAAATTTGGGATTTTTGAGTAAAACTTAGGAATTTTTATATTTGGGAATTTAGACCTCGAATTGAGGTCGTATTCCAAAACCTATTTCATATCTGGGCTCAGGGGAGAATTGGTAAACGGGTTTTGGTCAGAACCTCAGGTTTAGACCAAGCGGGCCAGGGGTCGATTTTTGTCTTTTGCTAGGAGAACATAGGAAAACCATAGTTTTTCATTAAAGTTAATTACTTTAGTAATAATTGATGATATTGATCCAATTATGATTAGATTCGAGCGGGTTAGAGGCAAATTCTAAAGGAAAAGTTGTGATTGAGCAGTGACTGGCCTGCGAAATTGAGGTAAGTGTTTGGTTTAACCTTGACCCGAGGGAATATGAATCCCTAACTTAAATGATATGTGAAATTTCATGTGTGTGGTGTATAGGTGAGGTGACGAGTATCTATGCACCACCAAATTATCTGTTCAGCATGTTCCCTTCCCCGTTTTCCATTTTATTTGATTCCTGGCTTAGTTGTTTCATGATTTTGATGCCTCCATGTCTACTTGTTTTGCTTACTTGTTTGTTATATATTGTTTAACTTATTTGGGAGTATTAATTTTTCCTTAACATCATTGTGTACATTAATGGGTGAGCTGGTGGTCAGTATTTCATGATACATTTCGGTTGGTTTCGCTGGGTAGTGATAATTGGTGAAATTTCTGAATAGTACACCTTTCTGCTTACAATTGTTGAGACATATATATATTATGAATGGCTTTGACTTAAATTGTGAAATCTTTTTTTTATAAATAAAGAGAGGTGATTGTCTGGTGGGAGCGGGTTGCACGCCGTAACAAGGATTAATAAGGGAGGACAGGTAGGATCGGGTTGCACGCCGCAACAGGAGAAATAAGGGTGATATATATAGGGAGGAGCAATAAGGGTAGACATGTGGGAGTGGTTTGCGCGCCGCAACAAGGAGATATAAGGGAGGATATTCATGTTTTACTGATTATATGATAAAGATTGGAAAACTTACTGTTTTATTCTATTGTTCCCATACTCTGCTTTAACCTTTACTTTAAATTGAAACTAGGAAATTTTCGTGAGGATTGGTTATAGCTGAGATGTGGAAAACTTAACCAAGTTGTTTTATTAACTGTTGCAAGTTACTGTTTTATTAGTTTATTATTCCTTTCTTGCTTTATTATACATTGTATCTAGGTTATGTTATAAATGCCCCGTCGTAGCCTCGTCACTACTTCGTCGAGGTTAGGCTCGACAATTACCAGTACATGGAGTCGGTTGTACTGATAGTGCACTCTGCACTTCTTGTGCAGATCCAGGTTCCGGCCAGAGTTGAGTTATCGAGTAGTAGTTGAGCATTCATACGGAGACACGAGGTAGATCTGCTGGCGTCCGCAGATTCTTGGAGTCTTCTCTACATTGTTTAGATTGTTGTTTTATTTCATTCAAAACAGACATATGTATTTTCTTTCAGCCAAATACTTGTAGTATTCTTTAGTAGTTCGTGAATTGTGATCCAGACCCTGGGTAGTTAGATATTTTAATTAGCTTCGAGTTTCGTTTTATTATGTCTCACACTATTCGGCATTCGATTATTTGATAAATTTAGACCTAATATCATATTTAATTATTTTAAATATTGAATGCCTCTAATATTGGCTTGCTTAGCAAGTGTGGTGTTAGGCGACATCACGATCCCAAGGATTGGGAATTTGGGTTGTGACAAATTAGTATCAGAGCACTAGGTTGCCTAGGTCTCACAATTTATGAACAAGCTTAATACAGTCTGAAGGATCGGTACGGAGACGTCTGTACTTATCTTTCAGAGGCTATGAAGTTAGGAACAAACTCATTTTATTTTTACTCTGTCGTGCAGTTCTTGTTATCTCAAATACAGATAGAACTCTTCTAGTATCTTGCAAATGGCGAGAACACATGCTTCTTCTTCCGCTGACCAACAATCAGGTCCTCCAGCAGCAGCAACTCCTACTAGGGGCAGAGGCCGAGGCCATGTCATAGGCTGAGGCAGGACTCAGCCCGTTGCTCAGGCAGCAGCCCCAGCTGCGGAGCCCCAGATAGAGATTGATGAGGGGGCTCCAGCTCAGACCGTTCCAGCGGGACCAACTCAGGTTCTAGAGAGGTTTATTGCTACCCTGGTGCTTCAGGACGGTTTGGTCCGATTAGTGGGCATTATGGAGAGTGTAGCCCAGACTGGCGCACTCCTAGTGGCAGCAGCCGTATCTCAGGCTGGATCGGGGGTCCAAACTCCTACTACCCACACTCCTGATCAGACTACTCCACAGATTCAGACCGCAACAGCCAATCCATCTGGGGTAGTTCAACCAGTTGCTGCAGCACCGCTTGTTGATGGAGGAGCTATGTCCTCCGATGCTTTGTGGAGACTGAACATGCTTATCAAGATTTTCCCTATTCATTTCAGTGGTGATACTTCAGAGGATCCTCAGGAATATCTTTATAGCTATCATAAGGTTCTTCGGAATATGGGTATTTTGGACACAAATGGGGTCGACTTCGTCACTTTTCAGATGATTGGTTCCGCCAAGAAATAGTGGAGGGATTATTTGTTGACTAGACCAGTTGGGTCACCTGCTCTGACTTGAGATCAGTTTTCGCATCTCTTTTTGGAGAAGTTTCTGCCTATCACTACTAGAGAGGAGCGCCGCCGTCAGTTTGTCTTCAGTAGGGCAGCATGACTATCACCCAGTATGAGACTCGCTTCGTGGATCTGGCCCGACATGCTATTCTTTTGTTACCCACAGAGAGAGAAAGAGGGTCAAGAGATTTATTGAGGGCCTTGCTCAGCTGATCAGATTGCAGATGGCTAAGGAGATAGGGAACGAGATTTCCTTTCAAGATGCAGCCAATGTGGCCAGGAGAGTCGAGATGGTTCTCGTATTGGGAGGTCAGGGGTCAGACAAGATACCTCGCCATTCTGGGAGATTCAACGGTGCCTCATCTGGAGGCGGGGTTAATTTCAGCAGAGGCCATTCTTCCGGGCCATTCCATTCAGCATTTCAGGCTTCACATGGTACTTCCGGTGGTCGTGGTTCTTATACGTCTCCTTCTGCTCAGCCAGTCTATAGCGCATCATCAGCTCCTATCAGAGCGCCTCCTCTGTAGAGTTATTATCATGTCAGCCGACTCGTCAGGGTCAGCCTCTATATCAGGAGGGATTCTTTGAGTGTGGTGAATATAGGCATATTTGGAGAGGTTGTGCGAGGTATTCGGGTAATCAGCTTCAGTACCAGGGTTCTCGTGCCATAGTTCCAGCACCAGGGTTCTCGTGCCATAGTTCCAGCACCAGCTGCAGCACCACCTGCCCAGCTAGCCAGCGGTAGGGGTCAGATAGCTAGAGGTAGGGGCCAGATTGTTAGAGGTGGAGGTCAGGCCGCTAGAGGTGGAGGCCAGCCCACTAGAGGTGGAGGTCCGCCTATTAGAGGTCCCCCCAGATAAATAGTTCAGGATGGCGGGGCCCAACCCCGATTATATGCATTTCCATCCAGAACTGAGGTGGGATCCTCTGATGCTGTTATCACAGGTACCATTTCTGTTTGCAATAGATATGCTTCAGTTCTGTTTGATCTGAGGTCTAATTATTCTTATGTATCATATCATTTTTCTTCATATTTGGTTGTGCCCCGTGATTCCTTGAGTGTCCCAATTTATGTGTCTACGCCCGTGGGGGACGCTATTGTTCTAGATCGTGTGTATTGTTCGTGTCTAGTCGTTATTGAGGGTCTTGAAACTAGTGTAGACCTTTTGCTTCTTGACATGGTCAATTTTGACGTCATATCGGGCATGTATTGGCTATCACCTTATTATGCCATCTTGGACTGTCATGCCAAGACAGTTACGTTAGCCTTGCTAGGGTTGCCTCGATTAGAATGGAAAGAGACTCCTGGTCATTCTCCCAGCAGAGTGATTTCCTATGCCGAGGCTCGTCGCATGGTGGAGAAGGGAAGTTTGGCTTATTTGGATCATATTCGGTTGATTCTAATGCTGAAGTCTCTTCGATAGATTCAGTGCCTATTTTTCATCAATTTCCCGAGGTGTTTCCGGCAGACCTTCCGAGGATGCCACCCGACTGGGATATTGATTTTTGCATTGATGTGGCTCCTGGCACTCAACCCATTTCTATTCCGCCATACCGGATGGCTCCACCAGAGTTGAAAGAATTGAAAGAACAATTGCAAGACTTGCTTGATAAGGGCTTCTTAGGTCTAGTGTCTCGCCCTGGGGTGCACCGGTCTTGTTCGTGAAGAAGAAGGATGGGTCGATGAAAATGTGTATAGACTATCGGCAGTTGAATAAAGTCACCATCAAGAATACATATCCACTGCCGAGAATTGATGATCTATTTGATCAGCTTCAAGGTGCTAGGGTGTTCTCGAAATTTGATCTGAGGTAGGGCTACCATCAGTTGAAGATTAGGGCGTCCGATGTTCCTAAGTCATCCTTTCAGACGTAGAATGGGCACTATGAATTTCTGGTGATGTCTTTTGGTTTGACTAATGCCCCAGCAGCCTTTATGGATTTGATGAATCGGTTTTTCAAGACTCATCTTCCTTCGCAATAGTGTTCATTGATGATATTCTAATATACTCCCGCAGTCGGGAGGAGCATGAGCAGCACCTCCGGATAGCGCTCCAGACTTGGAGGGATAATTAATTGTATGCAAAATTTTCAAAGTGTGAGTTTTGGTTGGATTCAGTAGCTTTCTTGGGTCACATCGTATCAACAGAAGGTATTCAGGTAGATCCTAAGAAAATAGAGGCAGTCAAGAACTGTCCTAGACCCACTTCAGCCACGGAAATCAGGAGCTTCTTGGGTTTGGCAGGTTACTATCGTCGGTTTGTGGAGGGATCTTCATATATAGCAGCCCCAATGACTAAATTGACCCCAAAAGGTGCCCCATTCAAATGTTCAGATGAGTGTGAGACGATCTTTCAGAAGCTCAAGACAGCCTTGACTTCAGCACCGGTGTTGGTGTTACCATCAGGTTCAGGATCTTTCACGGTATATTGTGATGCTTCCTGTGTTAGGCTTGGAACGGTATTGATGTAGGAGGGCAGGGTGATTACATATGCATCTCGGCAGTTGAAAGTCCATGAGAAGAATTATCATGTCCATGACTTAGAGTTGATATCCATTGTTCACGCATTGAAAATATGGAGGCACTATCTTTATGGTGTGTCGTGTGAGGTTTTCACGGATCATCGCAGTCTCTAGTACTTGTTCAAGCAGAAGGATCTTAATTTGAGACAGAGGAGATGGTTAGAGTTATTGAAAGATTATGACGTCACTATATTGTATCATCCGGGGAAGGCCAATGTGGTGGTCGATACATTGAGTAGGAAGGTAGTGAGTATGGGCAGCCTTGCATTCATTCCAGTCGGTGAGATGCCGTTAGCTTCAGACATTCAGACTTTGGATAATCAGTTCGTGAGGTTAGATATTTCGCCCAGTCGTGTTTTAGCTTGTACAGTCACTCAGTCTTCCTTATTTGAGCGTATCAGAGATCAGTAGGATGATGACCCGCATTTGATGGTACTTAGGGACACAGTTCGGCACGGTGGTGCCAAGAAGGTTACAGTTGGAGATGACGGTGTTTTGAGGATGCAGGGTCGAGTGTGTGTGCCTAATTTTGATGGGCTTCGTGAGTTGATCCTTGAGGAGGCTCACAGTTCTAAGTATTCTTTTCAATCGGGTGCTGCCAAGATGTATCAGGATCTACGGCAGCATTATTGGTGGCGAAGGATGAAGAAGAATGTTGTTGCTTAGGTGGTTCATTGCTTGAATTGTCAACAGATGAAGTATGAGCATCAGAGACCTGGTAGTTTGCTTCAGCAGATAGATATTCCTGAGTGGAAGTGGTAGCGTATCACTATGGACTTTGTTGTTGGACTCCCATGGACTTAGAGGAAGTTCGACGCCATTTTGGTTATTGTGGATAGGCTGACTAAATCAACACATTTCATTCCAATGGCAAGTAATTACACTTCAGAGCGGTTGACAAAGATATACATTAGAGAGATTGTTCGCCTTCACGGTATGTCTGTGTCTATCATTTCTGATCGGGGTACGCAGTTTACCTCGTACTTTTGGAGGCAGTTCAGCATGAGTTGGGTACACGGGTTGAGTTGAGCACAACATTCCATCCTCAGACATACGGGCAGTCCGAGCGTACTATTCAGATCTTGGAGGTTATGCTCCACGCCTGTGTTATTGATTTTGGAGGTTCTTGGGATCAGTTCTTGTTGTTAGCGGAGTCTGCCTATAATAATAGCTACCAGTCGAGCATCCTGATAGCTCCCTATGAGGCATTATATGGTAGACGGTGAAGATCGCCAGTTAGATGGTTTGAGTCGGGAGAGGCTCAATTATTGGGTATAGACTTAGTTCAGGAGGCCTTGGATAAGGTCAAGGTTATACAGGATCGACTTCGTGCAGCTCAGTCTAGACAAAAGAGTTATGCTGACCGTAAGGTTCGTGATGTGACATTCATGGTTGGAGAAAGGGTGTTATTTCGGGTATCGCCCATGAAGGGTGTTATGAGGTTTGGGAATAAGGGAAAGTTGAGCCCTATGTATATTGGACCATTTGAGATTCTTGATAGGGGG
>ML373050.1:8053-33195 GCA_005239525.1 Nicotiana knightiana | reverse complement strand
TAGCTTATAGACTTGCGTTGCCTCCAGGATTATCCTCAGTTTATCCGGCATTCCAGGTATCCATGCTCCGGAAATATCATGGTGACCCGTCTCACGTGTTAGATATTAGTTCTGTCCAATCGGACAAAGTTTGACTTATAAGGAGGAGCCGGTAGCCATTTTAGACCGGCAGGTTCGTCAGTTGAGGTCAAAGAGTTATCCTTCAGTTCGAGTGCAGTGGAGGGGTCAGCCTGTTGAGGCAGCTACATGAGAGTCCGAGTCGGACATGCAGAGTAGATATCCCCACTTGTTTGCCAGTTCAGGTAATTTTCTATGTCTCGTTTGTTTTAGAGGTTGAGATTTTGATGACCCAAAGGGTCATCTTATGAATTAAGACACTATTTTGGGCTCAGTATCCTTAAAAGGACTAATTTTAATTACTTTTATTTGTGTGCGCAGTCCGAGCGTGAAACCAGAAAGTTTTTATGTAAAAATATGAGAAATAATAATTTTGGAATCTAAAAATTGGTTTTAGTTTACTCGAGTCAACATTTTGAGTAAACGGACCCGGATCTATGTTCTGACGATCCCGGAGGTCTGCATTAAAATATGGGACTTCGGCGTATGCCCGAAATTGAATTCCGAGGTCCCTAGCTTTAGAAATCAATTTTTGAAGAAAATTATTTTGTTGGATTATTAAGGAAATAAAGAAATGAATCAATGTTTAAAATCGTTGGTATCGGGCCCGTATTTTTGTTCTGGAGCATGGTACAGGTTTGTTATGATATTTAAGTCCTATCTGTGAAATTTGGTGAGAATCGGAATTGATTTGACGTGATTCGGACGTCCGGTTGAGAAATAGTGAAATTGAAGTGTTCTTTAGAAAATCATGAGTTTTGAGATTCAATTCATAGTTTTTAAATGTTATTTTTATGATTTGATCGCACGACCAACTCTGTATGATGTTTTTTAGACTTGCGTGCATGCTTGGTTTGGAGCCCCGAGGGCTCGGGTGAATTTTGGGTAGGCTACGGAGTGTTTAGAACTTAGAAATCTCAGCTGGTGCATCTGGTGTCTGTCACCAGGCCTCAGATCTCGCAGTTGCGAGATCAGGCTTCGCAAATGCGAACCTGGCAGGCCTGGGAAATGCGACACATTTTGTCGCAATTGCGACAAAGGCCTGCGAAGGCCATTCTCGCAAATGCAAGATTTCTCTTCGCAAATGCGAAAATTGCCAGGAGGACTAGAAGTCGCAAATGCGAAGGCAACAGTAATTTCGATGGGTTCGCAACGTATTTGCGATAATTGTAGCCTGTTAAGTGGGATTTTAGACGGGATTTTCACCCATTTTTCAATTCTCTCAAACCCTAAACCTCCATAGGCGATTTGTCAAAGACTCAAACTTCTCCAAATCATAGGTAAGTGATTCCTAACTGCTTTCGTTCAATCCTTTACAACTTTTTACAAGATTTCAATGAAAAACCTAGAACTTTCATGGTAAAATTTGGGATTTTTGGGTAAAACTTAGGAATTTAGACCTCGGATTGAGGTCAGATTCCAAAACCTATTGTATATCCGGGCTCGGGGGAGAATTGTTAAACGGGTTTTGGTCCGAACCTCGATTTTAGACCAAGCGGGCCCGACATCGATTTTTGTCTTTTGATAGGAGAACATAGGAAAACCATAGTTTTTCATTAAAGTTAATTCCTTTAGAAATAATTGATGATATTGAACCAATTATGATTAGATTCGAGCGGGTTAGAGGTAAATTTTAAAGGAAAAATTGTGATTGAGTAGTGAGTGACCTGCGTAATTGAGGTAAGTGTTTGGTTTAACCTTCACTTGAGGGAATAGGAATCCCCAACTTAAATTCTATGTGAAATTTCATGTGTGTGGTGTATAGGTGAAGTGACGAGTATATATGCACCACAGAATTATCTGTTTAGCATGTTCCCTTCCCCATTTTCTAATTTATTTAATTCCTGGCTTAGTTGTTTCATGATTTTGATGCCTCCGTGTCTACTTGTTTTGCTTACTTCTTTGTTAGATATTGTTTCACTTATTTGGGAGTATCGATTGTTCCTTAACTTCATTGTGGTACATTAATGGGTGAGCTGGTGGTCAGTATTTCATGATACATTTCGGTTGGTTTCGCTGTGTGGTGATAATTGATGAAATTTCTGAATAGTATAGCTTTCTGCTTACAATTGTTGAGACATATATATTGTGAAAGGCTTTGACCTAAATTGTGAAATATTTTCTTTATAAATAAAGAGAGGTGATTGTCTGGTGGGAGCAGGTTGCACGCCGCAACAAGGAGTAATAAGGGAGGACATGTGGGATCGGGTTGCATGCTGCAACATGAGAAATAAGGGTGGTATATATAGGGAGGAGCAATAAGGGTGGACAGGTGCGAAGGGGTTGCGCGCCTCAACCAGGAGCAATGAGGGAGGATATTCATGTTTTACTGATTATATGATAAAGATTGGAAAAATTACTGTTTTATTCTATTGTTCCCATACTCTGGTTTTACCGTTATTTTAAATTGAAACTGGGAAATTTTCGTGAGGATTGGTTATAGCTGAGATCTGGAAAAGTTAACCGAGTTATTTTATTAATTGTTGCAAGTTACTGTTTAATTAGTTTATTATTCCCTTCTTACTTTATTATAGCTGAGATCTGGAAAAGTATCCAAGTTATGTTATAAATGCCCCGCCGTAGCCTCATCACTACTTCGTCGAGGTTAGGCTCAACACTTACCAGTACATGGGGTCAGTTGTACTGATACTGCACTCTGCACTTCTTGTGCAGATCCAGATTCCGGCCAGAGTTGAGTTATCGAGTAGTAGTTGAGCATTCGTACGGAGACACGAGGTAGACCTGCTGGCGTCCGCAGATTCCTGGAGTCTTCTCTACATTGTTTAGATTGTTGTTTTATTTCATTCAAAACAGACATATGTATTTCTTTCAGCCAAATACTTGTAGTATTTTTTAGTAGTTCGTGAATTGTGACTCCAGACCCTGGGTGGCTAGATATTTTAAGCTTCGAGTTTCGTTTTATTATGTCTCACACTATTTGACATTTGATTATTTGATAAATTTTGACCTAATATCATATTTTAATTGTTTTAAATATTGAATCTCTCTAACATTAGCTTGCCTAGCAAGTGTGGTGTTAGGCACCATCACGATCCCAAGGATTGGGAATTTGGGTCATGACAGTTTGCCTATATGTGTAATAGGACCGTATCAGCTAGATAGAATGCAGTTACCTAGCATTAGGCTAAGGTATGACAAAACAAATCTTTTGTAAGCTAAGAACTCTGTCATAGTTGATACAGGTTAAGTTGGAATGTACCTTGGCCTCTTTTGAAGTGTTGGAAGTTGCCACATTTTCTTTTGGAATTAATACATGAACACCCAGAGACATTGGGGGTTATCAAAAAAAGTAGTGTATATTGACATTTTCTAACAAATAATGTTTGAATGAATATGAAATTTAAGAAATAAGCAAAAATAAAACTTTTGACAGATCGGCCACTATGTACATACGAAGCCTTTTTCTTCTTCTTCGATAACAGCTATAGATGAGTACTGGTTGAGATTTAACGAACAAGGCTTAGTTGGTCTAATCCACCAACTCACTACAACCTAAGGTTATTTCGTTTGAAGACAGGTTATGTTGGGATAAATTATGCTGAGATTAGTTATTCTGATATTATTTTTTATCCATTGTTTGGTACGTTGTATTAAAAATAATATGCATTTCATAATTTCTATAAAAAATTATTTATTTACAAAAATACCCTCCATTTTATTTAGCCTCCATCTTCTTGCTCCTTTATTCAATTGACATACGTCGATTTCCAATTTGAGGTTGAAAGGCTATGATTTTCCTCAATTATTTACTAAGTAAAATTCAGCAAAACAATAGCGTAGCATTCACAAAAGAGTGATCAGATTCTTACTATTTTGGTAGAGAAGAGGACTGTATCCAAATTATGCAACAGAGAACTTATAAATGATAACAAGAAAGAATAGGATAAATAGATTTTGATAGAAGTTTTAACCTTGTGAGAAAATCAAAATAGAAAGATAATGTCGAAGTTGTTCTTCAATCACTGCATCATACCTTCTACATCCAAAGAAGAGAAGAAATCTTCTCCTTGACTCAAGAGCAGAGAAATTTTGTGGCGTTGCTTTACCAATGTTAGTAAAGAATGGAAAAGTGACGTAGAAAAAGGGTTTGACGAACTTAGGGCTATTTTATGAATTTCACTATTTTGTCCTAGGATAATGATCCCAGCATTAATTATTCCATTCCCTACAAGGTATAAGTTATTCCGGTACTAAATTCCGGGATAACTTATCCCACGTTTGGTAACCAAACAAGGTATAAGGTGGTATTAAATTTTTATCCCAATATTATTTTTACTTATCTCTCATACCAAACAACCCCTAAGTTTATTGTTTAGGTTCTAGTATTAATCTCTTAACTGCCATTAAATTGATAGTTTTCAACCCATGAGATTATAGCCATATAAAATTAGGCCCTAAAGTAAGAACAATGTGACACTAGGGTGTACAGGCTTGTGTGTATAAAAAAGGAAAAGAAAAAATTAAGAGACTTCCCTCTTCACGTGCATACATAGGAAAAGTAAGAGTTTGATTAATTTTTACATAAACAGTTTAAACGGATTTTTATATCATCACATTACCTAAAAGATAATTAGAGATAATTATCTATATTAACTTAATAAGACATCTTAATTACCTAAAAATCTTGGTTGAACGCTTATTGTTCCCTAAAGATATTAGTGATGATCTTGGTTGAACCCTCAGCTCAGCTTCAGTCTATACATTGCAGTGGACACTGGACACCAATATAATAATTTCCATCACAGGGGAAGTTTCAAAATAACTATTGTTTGGAGGCTTATTGGTGAGCATAGCTATAATTTATCTAATTATAATCTGTAGCTATTAATTGCTTGCCATGCGATGTATGACGCTGTATTTAATTCAGATGCATACAATGTATTTAATTCGAATGTATTCGTTCTTATATATTACATTGTATTCAATTTTACTGTATTGGATTCAGTTGTATTCAAACAATAAAAAATCAAGAAATAGGGTGTATACCTCTTTATTTAATTCAGTTGTATACACTGTATTCGATTTCGGGTATATTCATTAACTATTTTACGTTGTATTTATTTTCATTGTATTTAAACAACGAAAAAATACAAAAATAGTGATATTCTATTGTATTCAATTCATTGTATTCATTCATAACTACTTTTACACTGCATTCAATTCATTGTATTTGATTCGGTTGTATTCAAGCAACAAAAAGTCAAAAAATACAGGGCTTTGCCCAAAAAATGAGCCTCGAAATAAATAAATACATGCGAAATTACAAAAAATAAAATGTATTTGCATTGAAAAATACATAATACACTCAAATTTGAGTGTATTTTATCATTGTATGTGACTCAATAGTGGGGAAAAAAAGAAAGTTGGCCGGAGGTGTTGTCTTTGTTACGATCCTATTAGTTCAGTTACTAAATCAGAAGCTCACGCAGAGGATAAGAAGTCAGGTTGTTAGAGGTTGTTAGAATTAGTTACAAGGGTGGGATTTGCATGCGACTTCCAATTGTTAGTTATAACTAACTTTCCTGCCAAAATGTACTAGTATATATCTTTGATTCATATGGTTGTATAGTTTTAGTTTTTGTGAAGATTAATATCAATAAACTTGTCTTTCTCTCTTCTCTCATTTACACTCAAATTAGAGTTGAGTAATAGAGATTCTGTTCAAGAGTAATTCTTCCAATTTTACTCTTTAGGCTTCTCTTTCTTTTCTTAGTTCGAAATTGCTGGAACATATCATTGGTATCAAAGCTTGTGATTACTTGGACGGAAATGGGCGATCATAGTACTCGCATGGCGGAATTACGCAAGGATGTTGATGCTCTCAAAGGATCTATGGATACTGTAGTCAATTCTGTAACAGAATTGACCAACTCTGTAGAATTGAGAATGGCACAAGCTTTGGAGAAAATCAAAAGAATGATGATCAAGAATGGAGGAAATCCTGCACCAAATGGTCCAGTTGTGGATAAGAATGAAGAAGGTTAGAAGCTAGAGCTCCCAGACCTGTTCAAATCCTGCCAAAAACTATCAAGTTGATGTGGCTATCTCTAGGTTTGATGGGACTGGGTTAAAAGATGGGTTGTACAAATGCGAACAGTTCTTCGATGTGGATGAAACCCCTGACGAATCCAAGGTCATATTAGCTTCTTGAAAATTAGAGGGTCGAGCACTTCAATGGCATCAAAGTTTCATGAAGTGTAGGGTGACTAGGGAATGGCCTCAATGGGGAAAATATGTAAGATGTTTCTATGCCAGGTTTGGTGCTGAACTTTTTGATGACCCCATGGGTGATTCCAAAGATCTCAAGCAGGTAACATCTTTTCAAGATTATGTTGATAATTTTGATGAATTACTCAATAGAGTTGAATTGCAAGAGGGGTATGCTGTTAGTTGCTTCCTAAGAGGATTGAAACTAGAAATTGGCCTAGCTGTTAAGATGTTAGGTCCCAGATCTCTAGCCAAAGCTATTAGCCTAGCCAGAATTCAAGAGCAAACGTTAAAAGTGTAGAAACAAATTTTTTTTCTAATCCCATCCTTCCTACCCCTAGAAATGTCCCAATATTTCAACCTACAACTCCCTCCCCCTCAAGGATACAACCACATGTCATTTAAACCTTCCCAAACCTTTCCAAAACAGCAACCTTCCTATTCTAGCAGTTCTAAGCCATCTAATAAAAATCCTAAGCTCTTAACTAGTGCTGAGATGGAGAAAAAAAGAAGCAAGGGGTTGTGTTTCCATTGTGATGAGAAATATACTGTGGGGAATATGTGTAAGAAGAAGAGGCAATTCTTCTCTATGGAAGTAGTGGAAGGAGATGGATTGGTGGAATTGGAGGAAGATGTAATGTTCGATGCAGTAAAGTTGTTGAATGTGATAGCCCAAGGCCTTGAGACTGATTCAAAAGGGTCTATTTTACCTCATGTATCTGTGCATGCCATGAATGGTGCACATGATTTTAGACCTATGAGGGTGACAGTATTAGTCAAAGGAAAGTCAACCATGTACTTATTGATACTGGTAATACACATAATTTATTGGACCTTAACACTGCCAAGAAGTTAGGGTGTATTCTGACTGCCATAGCTCCTTTTGCAGTATCAGTTGTTGATGGTTATAAGGTGCAAATCCATTATGTTTGCAAAAAATTGGTGTGGAAGATGCATGGAGTCTCTTTTGACTTTGATATGCTTGTATTTCCTATTGGGGAATGTAATATGGTTCTGGACATCCAATGGTTGATCACTTCAGTTGATATCCTATGGAATTTTAGGAAACTTAAAATGGAGTTCACTATCATGGGCAAGAAGATCTCTCTAAGAGGCACTCAACCAGCTGCTACTAAGCTAATACAATCAGGAAGGATGGACAAGCTCCTTGCTAAGCCAACATAATGATGCATGATTTTAATGGGAGTACTAATAGAAGGGGATCCAAGTGAGGCTGCTAGTTTGTTTGCACAAGTAGCCCAAGACCAAGACCAAGAGAAGACTGCAGAATTAGACTTAGTTCTACAAAAGTAAAATGACATATTTGAGGAACCTATAGGACTACCACCCTCAAGAGAACATGATCACATAATTGTTTTAAAAAAGGGTACTGCCCCAATAAACAAGAGGCTCTACATATATCCAGTTATCCAGAAGGAAGAAATTGAAAAAATGTTAGATGAGATGTTGAGCTCTGGGTTGATCAGGCACAGTATCAGTCCCTACTCTTCTCCTATTGTAATGTTGAAGAAGAAGGATGGAACATGAAGAATGTGTGTGGATTATAGGGAATTGAACAACTGTACAGTAAAAGATAAGTTTCCAATTCCTGTTATTGAGGAGCTATTATATGCATTACATGGGGCCAAGTACGTCTCAAAGATGGGTCTAAGGTCGGGGTACCATCAAATTAGGATGTTTGAGCAGAACATCCCTAAAACAGCATTTAGGACTCACCATGTTTATTATGAATTCGTGGTAATGCCCTTCGATTTGACTAATGCTCCTTCAACTTTTCAGAGTCTCATGAACCAGATATTTCATAGTCATCTTAGGAAATCCATTCTGGTTTTCTTTGATGACATCCTCATTTACAGTTCCAGCTGGTCAGATCAATGATTCATTTAGAAGAGGCTTTCCAAATATTAAGATCTCGTGTGTTGTTTGTCAAAAAAAGCAGGTGTGCTTTTGGAGTTACACAGATAGAC
This sequence comes from Nicotiana knightiana, assembly GCA_005239525.1. Taxonomy (NCBI): domain Eukaryota; kingdom Viridiplantae; phylum Streptophyta; class Magnoliopsida; order Solanales; family Solanaceae; genus Nicotiana; species Nicotiana knightiana. The sequence goes on along the minus strand of ML373050.1, from coordinate 24,862 downwards.
TATTTGGGCCATGTTATAAGTAATGAGGGAGTGGCCATTGATCAACAGAAACTGTCAGTTGTGTTGAGTTGGCCTAAAATAAACACATTGAAGGGATTGAGGGGTTTCCTTGGTCTTACTGGTACTACACAAGGTTTATCAAGAATTATGTCTTGATTGCTAGACCACTGCATGATTTACTTAGAAAAGGGAACTTTGTCTGGAATTCCTTGGCTACTGAAGCCTTTGAAGCATTAAAGAAGGCTATTACCTCTGCTCCTGTTCTAACATTGCCTGACTTTGGAGAAACAACAATGTGAAAGAAATGACTTGGGAAGCCGAGTAAGACATGAAGTCTAGATATCCCTACTTATTTCCTCCTTCAGAGAAGGGTCCGACTGAGACATCACAACCTTAAGGTACGTGTATGGATTCTTGTGTTAGTTATTGTCATTGGTCGTGTAAGGCCATTGTCATTATTAATGATTGTGATCATATGTAGTGTTGAATTATTGAGTTCTATAGGAAGAGTTGGTAGTAGTATTGTTACGAAGGCGACTCTTCCAAAGTTATATAGATCCCGAGAAGTTAAACATTCGAGGACGAATGTTTCTAAGGGGGGGAAGGATGTTACATCTCGCATTTTCGTATGTTAAAGTTTCGCCTTCAGTTAATCGACGTAGACTCGGGATGCGATTATCTTGAGGTCAACGTATTTATGCTATTTATAACAAGCGATAAGTAAGTGCCATGAAGATTAAAGGGTACACGAATTAAAGAAAACGAGTTTCGTTGAAGGTTGTCGATTTTGGGCTAAAATACGGTCCGAGCTATAATACCCGATATTTAGGGACTAGTACCATACAAGGTACCATATGACCATGATAGTATGATGTATAAAGTATATTAAAATAAGTAGTATCTTAAGTAATTTAAAATAATTGGTTAATTATCAGGTAACGAGACATTACCTAATTAATTCATAAATTATAAGATATGATTAAATCCCCCCCCCCCCCACAAAACGTGGCAGCAACCACCACCCAAAACAAATGACTCATTAGTCATGTTGGGAGTAGGTGGCAACTAATTAAAAGACAAGCCTTGAATTTTAAAATCTTACAAGTTAGAAGATTCATATCTTCAACATTTGAGAGATTAGAAAAGGCTTTTCATGAAAAGAATCTGAAGCTAACGAAATGCATCTAAAGCCAACATCGAAAGTAATCTGAAACTAACATAGAAGGGTGCGGGTCTTTTATAAATAGAACAGAGATTTTGCAATTTTAAGGGAATACAGTGTAAACCTTCTCAAGAATATCACACAAATTTTTTCTTACTCCAGGTATGTTAAGGTTAAGCCCTTTTTCCTTTTGGCATGATCTATACGGCATGAACGAAACGAGAAACTGCACAACTTCCATAAATGACTCTATTCATAAAAGTATTAGAGATGTCTATATGTTCTTGATTCTCCATGTGTCCTATTATTCTTTCGTCTGTTCATGAATCTCAGAAAATACGTAAGTTGATAAAGTTTACTTCATGATATTAATCAAAGGCAAAATGGACTTATAACATGAAAAATATAATTTTAGTATATTAATGTTAATCAAATGTCAACTTTGAACATATTATGGTATAATCATCGGACAATCTTTGGTCAACGTGCAAATATAAAGTTTACATACTAAAAACTCTCATAGGAATAATATAAAGGATCTTACGTATACTTTTTAATCTTAAATATAAAATTTGCACGAGAGATGTTTATTACTTATATATATCTTGAACTACTTCTCCCTTAAAACTGTGAAAAGATCTTAAAATAATTATTAATGTTTTCATGTTCTATTTGCTTATATATGAAAGGATTTTATTGACGTACTTTTCATGCATTGCATTAATTTATACATGTACATTGACCCATGAACAGACGGCGTTATATACGCGTATATATGTATATGGGATATGGAAAAAGGTTACGACGTTATATACGCACCACCATCTGATAAGTTGGTATATGTTGATGATGTTTCCCACAGTGGCCGAGACGATATGATGGGATGGCCTCACAGGCTTGATGATGTTATGTACACCTATACCTATGCATGACACGGCATTTATATGCACGTGCATGACACTATAAATATTGCAGAATTTACAAAGTTATTTATACTTACAAGTGGAATTCCTTATTCCATGTTTCACCTATGTCTCTTGTGTAGGGATTTTCATGCCTTACCTACTCAGTACATTATTCGTACTGACGCCCTATTTCCCGGGGCCTGCGCTTCATGCCCTGCAGGTGCAGGTAGGCAAGCTGACGGTCCCCCTTCTTAGAATCCTTGATCAACGAGAGTTGGCGTGCTCCACTTGATCCGAGCTGCTTTTAATTTTGGTACGCTATGCTTGTATACATATATGGGTATGATGTGGCTCAGTCCCGTCTTTGTACAGTTGTATTTCTTTTAGAGGTATGGAGACAATGATGTACAGTTAGATAGTATGTGGCCTTGTTGACTTTTAGTTTTGGATATATAGTTGTCTATAGTAGCCTTGCCGACTTGCCCCACTGTATTCTGCATGTTTATGTACATATGCCTTTGGACAGGTTTCTCTTACGTACACTATTTATGTTTATATCTTAAACGCATGCTTAAAGATGTTCGACATGTAGGATTCAGGCACCCGTCGCGGCCCATCTGTTTGGGTCGTGACAAAAAGCAACTCAAATACATTAACTAAAGCCCAAGGAAACAATTTCAAATGATAATGATCGAATCCTTAATCAAAACTCAAAACCGGCCAAAAATCACACCCGGGCCCGCGCATCGGAACCCAACTAAACTTACAAAATCCGTACTCATTCTATTACAAGTCCAACCATACTAGTTTCACTCAAATCCGACTCCAATTCGATGTTCAACACTCAAATATGCATATTAGGAACTTTAGGCTAAAACCCCCAATTTCTCTTTAAAATTCATCAATCAATTGCAAAATAATATAGATTTGTGGAGTAAGATCAAAACCAAGTGTAGAATACTTACCCCAATCCTTGTGATGAAATTTGCTCTAAAAATCGCCTCAATCTGAGTCTCACATATCAAAATATGATAAAAGAACAAAAAACAACGATATTAAAGACTCTGTCCAGCACTTTCCGCATTTGCGGACAAATAATTGCATCTGCGATTGACAGCATGATTGACAGCTCACTTACTTTATCGCATGGTGAAAACAGAGATATTAACAAAATAAGACTACTATACAGTACCATGAAATTAACAGTCCTAATTTACTTAATGCACGTCCACACACCCATCACCTAGCATGTGACTCATCTCAATACCAATCACATAATACGTATTTCGGGGTTTCATACCCTCAGCACTAAGTTTAGAAGAATTACTTACCTCAAATGAGACAGTACCAATGTCGAGCAAGCCAAGCGATGCTCCAAAGATGCCATCACGCATGTAGTGACCTATGAATGGCGCAAAACTAGCCAAAAGCAATTCAAATACATAAAATAAAGCCCAAGGAAACAATTCCAAATGATAAAGATCGAATACTTAATCAAACCCAAAACTGGCCAAAAATCACCCCCAGGCCCGCGCCTTTGAATCCAACAAAACTTACAAAATCTGACAATACACAATTACGAGTCCAACCATACTAGTTTCACTCAAATCTGACTCTAATTCGATGTTCAACACTCAAATATGCATATTATGAACTTTAGGCCAAACCCCCCAATTTCTCTATAAATTCATCAATTAATTGCCAAAAATGAGATAGATTCGTGGAATAAGATTAAAACTAAATGTAGAATACTTACCCCAATCCTTGTGATGAAATTTGCTCTAAAAATCGCCTCAATCCGAGTCTCACATCTCAAAATATGATAAAAGAACAAAAAATAGCGATTTTAAAGACTCTGTCCAGCACTTTCTGCACTTGCGGACAAATAATTGCATCTGCGACCACCACATCTGGGGCAACTGCTTTGCTTCTACGACCAGAACTAACCAGCTGGCCCCTCGCACCTACGGAATAATTTCCGCTTCTGCGCACTCGCAGGTGCGACTCCTCTTCCACATCTGCGATGACCTCCAGCCAAGCCTGCTACGCTTCTGCGGCAAATTGTCCGCATCTGCGGACTTGCATCTGCGCCCATTCTGCATATGCAGAAACACCAGAACCAGAAATCTTCAGCAATGCAACATGAAATGAAAATTATTCGAACCCCGTCCGAAACTCACCCAGGCCACTGCAGACCCTGTCCAAATATACCAACAAGTCCAATAACATAACGCTGACCTACTCGAGGCCTTAAATCACACCTAACAACATCCAAACGACGATTCGCACCTCAAATCAAAATCTATGAACTTTGAACTTTCAATTTCCAATACTCGCGCTGAAACATATCAAATCATCCGGGAATGAACCCAAATTTTGCACACAAGTCTCAAATGACATGACGAAGCTATTAAGATTCCCGGAACCCAAATCCGAAACCAATATCCTCAAAGTCAACTTCCGGTCAAACTTATGAACTTTCTAAATCTTCAAATTTCCAATTTTTGCCAACTTGTGTTGAAACCTTCTAAAAGCATCCAAATGAAAATCCGGGCATATGCCCGAGTCCAAAATCACCACCCGAACCTTACAGAGCCATCAAAACTCCATTCCAGGGTCAAATTTACAAAAAGTCAAACTTTGTCAACTCTTTCAACTTAAAGCTTCAACAATGAAATTCATTCTTCTAAATCGATTCTGAATAACCTGAAAGCCAAAACCGACGATTCACATAAGTCATAATACATCATACGGTGCTACTCATGCCCGTAAACTACCGAGCGAAGTGTAAATGTTCAAAACAAGCGGTTGGGTCGTTACATTCTCCCTCACTTAAATATATGGTTGTCCTCGAACGTGCCAAGATTTGTTCTTAAAACCACCAAACCGCCATATAACCTTACTGAAAATTTTCAATTCAACCTAGCCCATAAGCCTTATAATCCAATTTTCCAACATCCAAAATTTCTTATGAGATCTGAACCTCGCAAACTACACACCGTATAAGTCTGAAAAAGTTGTATCGCAACCATAACCCAAGTTACCATCACAGGATATACCACATAATTCAAATACCCATAGAAAAGTTCCGATCATAGTAGATGCTCAAAACAATCCAATTCCGATGATAAACCTCATATCTAACAAAACCTCAATCTAAAACCTTTTTACATTGCCGATAATGAAAGAACATGCAGAAACTCATAACCATTCATCAAATCAACAACCCATGGAGCTCCCTGTCCTTCAACAAGAACTATAGCCAATTCCGAAGCCGATTTCCGATATTATCCTTCCAAATATACCGCAATCAATTCCGATAGCACCCATCCTAGATCCGACAACTTCATCTTATCGAATACCCACTACTCTACTGACACGTAACACCAATACTACTCAGAGCCACAAACCGTGCGATCCATGCACCAATAAGCAACAATCAAAATATATTCAATCACGAAAATGACTCAATCAAGAGAACCGTCCCTCAAGCTCAGCGGGTATCACCACAACACAATACTAAGAACCTATCACACATCGTAGAACCATCACCCGACTTTAACACAAAGGTTCATACCTCAACATAACTCCGCTGCAATGCGCGACTCCATCCAAACGTTGGTCCACATCATATACCTCGAGCCACCCTGCACAAAATCAATACCCACGTGAAATTCGACATCAACTACCCAAATTATTACCATAACCACGGAGAAGCAAACGACACAATGCCACACAAAGCCCGAAAGAACATAACCAATACGCCCTCAATCATGCAATACCCCAATTACTCATCTTGCTCAAATTCTGCTATAAGACCACAATAGAACCGTACCATGTGTGCCTAAAACCAACGAATCACAACTCCTCGTAGCATAGAAGAGTAACTCACACAAGATTTCAGAACACGAATAAGCTCCTCAACAACCGAATGGCACATCCCTCAACCATAGAATTATGGAGTCAACCAATCCGACTCGGTATAGAATACACATCCTAATTGGGCCTACCAATGGACCCCTAAATCAACTTCGGGAACCCACAAATAGATAAAGAAACCTCTGAAAGTCCACAATGACTGAATCATAACACATACTATCATCTGGATGGCTTCGATCATGACTTTATAGTCCACAACCATGAAACAATCCGCTCCTGAGAACTCCTCGTCTCCAAATTCATAGAACTCACGAATCACCATATCTGTTCCCAACTCCACCGCCAGAATGTCTAACACATCTCTCATACATGATCATCCCATGATAAATACTTCTAAAATTCTTCCGTGCCACATAGAAGAATTTGAATATCAACAGTCAACCAACTAGCAGAGTGTCGCAATACCAGTGAAGTATCCATACATCAAAACACATTGCCCCTTCTGAATTTATACTCTCATCAAGCCATACCAAATAGTAATATGATTTACCTAGTCATCTGAAATCGTTCATGCTGCCTATGAATTTTTATGACCTTCCCTTCAAAACAGAACTGCGACCTCGCTAACGTAAACCTAAACCCCACACAACACACCGCATATACCATGCCATCATATGAAAAATACGAGAACTTCGTAGTCTACTCCGAGTCACAAGCAACTACATACTCAATTAGCTAAGGACCTTCCATTTGATTTCATCCGGGAGAAATTCACCATACACCACATGCTCCTCACATCAGTAGGAAAAATACCCCTCGAACCTTGGTAAAAACCATCGAGAACTCTTCGAAACCCATTTGCACATAACCAAGCTATCAGAACCGAATCTCTCTAACTCAACCCAACTATGCAGGTCGCCGAAACCCAAGAGCATTTCCACAAAACACCTGTTGAGACTAGCCACGTCATAAGTATCGAAAGAACCGATCATACCCATTACTTTGCTGATCCAACCTACTACTAAGTTGTCCCATTTCTCCAAGTCCTTTCCAAATTTCCTTCTAATTGATACTTCTCCTTGCTAAAATACCACGATCCTTAACCAAAATTCACCATACAAGAGACCCTAGTATAAAATCACAACACCCTAAGGCCCATAAGCCGTTGACTTCCCCCTAAAGCATCCCGAAGCACCACAACCGAGACACTAAAGAGACCTTATGTGAACCTAAAACTATTTCCTTCACCTTCTTGATACTGAAATGCAAAAATCCCCAATGACATAAAAATACCACAAGTCTCGACACCGTCCAATGTAACTCTCAGTTTCTGTCCATATAGAAATCTTGAAAATTCCAAATCGCTACATTTAAATCTTGAATCCATTAAAACCATTCTCAAGAGTCTTCCACTCTCCTCAAATCTCAATTTAAATGACCAAACGGACTGAACGACATGTGCCTCATTAGCACACTAACATCCAACGGAATAACCCACACTCCTAAGCAACCAAGAAAATTCCTACTCCACGCACACTACATCCCACACTATTAACTACTCGATCATTCCATGATTCCCATATAACCATAGAGTGCAATAAAAACCGTATCCAGAAATTCCCTTACTCGAGTCATCCTCAATCTCAACCCCTGCAGTCATAACGGATTCACAAGTATACCTCGAGCTGAAACCAATACAACACATAACTGTGCAATCCACTTGTCAATACCAGACTCCCCTACTTGGCTCAAAGTCATAGACCAAAACACATAATAACTCAAAATGACCATACTGTATTACTGTCACAATACCGTAGTGAAATTCAACTGAATCCTCCATAAGCTTACGTACACAACCCACATAGTACCTCAAATCATCTGCAAATTTCGCATTCTCCCTAGTAACAGCCAAGTCAACTCCCATAATCGATCCAAACTGTCACGACCAAATTCCCCACCCGCGGGATCGTGATGGCGCCTAACACAATACTTTCTAGGCAAGCCAATGTTAGAAATTAGTTAACCAGTTTCTTTCGAACATTTACTTAAACGCAATAAGACAATTTAAAATAAACTAAATTCAATAATTTCCAACGAATAACTTCACGAATAATAATAATAATACTCAATAATTAAGTCGAACCACAAACTAAATATATAACTACGAGACTACCCCATGAACTGGTGTTACAATTCACGAACTACTAAGAATACTACAAATAATGGGCTGATAGAATTATGTATTTGTTTTGAATGTAATAAAGCAGTGTCTATAAAATTAAGGGAAGACTCTAGGAATCTGCGGACGCCAGCAGATCTACCTCGTGTCTCCGAGTATATGATGACAACTACTAAAATCTCCTAACTCTGACCGGTACCTGGATCTGCACAAAAGAGTGCAGAATGTAGTATCAGTACAACCGACCCCATGTACTGAGTAAGTGTCGAGCCTAACCTCGACGAAGTAGTGACGAGGCTACGATGGGGCAATAACAATATAACATGTAAAAAATATATAATAAAGCAAGAAGGAGAAATTCTAAAATAAACAAAACAATAACTGTAGCAACAATTAGAATAACCCATCCACCTTTTCCAGGTCTCAGCTATAACCAAATCTCACATAAGTTTCCAAATTTCCAAACTTTGACTTTAAAAATAAAAGTGAAAAATATGAAAAGTAGTAAAGTAGAACAGTAAGTTTTCAAATCTTTGCTTTTGAAAATCAATAAAACATAAGTGTCCTCCCTTATCGCTCCTTGTTGCGGCGTGCAACCCGCTCCCACTTGTCCCCCCTTATTGCTCCTCCCTATATATATCACCCTTATTGCTCCTGTTGCAGCGTGAAACCCGATCCCACCTGTCCACCCTTATCACTCCTTGTTACGACATGCAACCCACTCCCACCAGACATATCATATCACTTTATTTATGAAAATTTTCACAATTCAGGCCAAAGCCCTTCACAATATTTTTATATCAACTATTGTAAACAGAATTTTGTACAACTCGTAAACTTCATCAATTATCATTTCACAATGAGACCAACCGGAATATATATAATCAAGTACTGTCAACCAGCTCATCCTTTTTATGTTTCAAATGAAACCAAGGGAACAACCAACACTCCCAAATACTTGAAACAATATCTAACAACAAGTTAACGAAACCAAGTGATCATGGAGACATCAATGAGCGTAAAACAATTAAGCCATGAATCACATAAATTGGAAACGGGAAAAAGGATCATGTTCAACAACCAAATTGGTGGTGTATAGATACTCGCCACCTCACATATACACCACACACATGCAAATTCACATAGCAATTAAGTGGTGATTCCTATTCCCTAAAGTCAAGTTAAACCAAGCACTTACCTCAATCTCACAAGCAATCACTGCTCTAGCACTGCCTTTCGTTTAGAATTTGCCTCTAACCCGCTCGAATCTAATCACAATTGGTTCAATATCAACAATTTTTGCTTAGAGGAATCAACTTTAATGAAACTCTATGGTTTTCCTATGTTTTCTTATCAAAATACAAAAATAGACCCCGGGCCCGCTTGGTCTAAACTCGAGGTTTGGACCAAAACCCGTTTACCCAATCTCCCCCAAGCCCGGATATGCAACTGGTATTGGAATCCGACCTTAATCCAGGTCCAATTCCCCAAATTTTGAAATTCCTAAGTTCTACTCAAAAATCTAATTTTTACCATGAAAACTCTAGAATTTTGGTTATAATCTTGTTAAAAGTTGTTAGGAATTGAAAACAATTAGTTAGAGATCACTTACCAATGATTTGGAGAAGTTTGGGTCTTTCAAAAATTGCCTATAGAAGTTTAGGGTTTGAGAGAATTGAAAAAGAAGTGAAAAACCCCTTTAAAATCTGATATAACAGGTTGCGGGTCTCGCATCTGCGAACCCTTAGCTTTTTTGAAATTATCGCAAATGCGATAAAATCTTCGCATTTGCGACCAAGGGCGCTTCACATTTGCGACCCAAGACCTGGCAAATGTGAGATCTGAGGCTGGCCATTGACTTCGCAATTGCGAAGCCCGATCTCGCATTTGCAAGATCTGAGGCCTGCAACACCAGATGTTCAGCTGTTGGGGTATTTTTTCTAAGTCTAGACACTCCATAGCCTACCCGAAACTCACCCGAGCCCTCGGATCTCCAAACCAAACATGCACGCAAGTCTAAAAATAACATACGGACTTGCTCGTGCGATCAAATCATCAAAATCTAAAAATTTAACCTCAAAACTCAAGATTTCCTCAAGAACACTCAAATTTCTAACTTTTCAACTGGATGTCCGAATTACATAAAATCAACTCCGATTCTCATGAAATTTCACAGATAGGACTTAAATAACATAACGAACTTGTTCCGGGCTCTGGAACTAAAATACAGGCCCGATATCATCAATTTCACATATTATTTCATTTCTTTATTTCTTGAATTAACCAGCAGAATAATTTTCTTCAAAAATATTTTCTACGGCTAGGGACCTCGGAATTCAATTCCGGGCATACGCCCAAGTCCCATATTTTACTGCGGACCTCCCGGGATTGTCGGAACACAGATCCGGGTCCATTTATCAAAAATATTGACCAAAGTCAACTAAACCAAAATTTATTTCTAAAAATTACTATTTTTCATATTTTCACATAAAAACTTTTCGGTTTCACGCCCAGGCTGCGCACGCAAATCGAGATAATTAAAATTAGCCTTTTTATGGCTAGTAAACCTAGAATTAGGTCTGATTTCATAAAATGACCCCTTGGGTCATCACACAAACTCAAATTGCAACACATATAATCCACTGGAAAAAAGGATCTCTCTACAAAATAACATAGGGATCACACAACCTCAAGGCACCCCGCAAGAGACAACCCACCCGCTTAACCTCAATCTGATATCTCTTATACCCTTTCACAGCCACAACTACTAAGCAATAACTTAATCTCCCTAAGTCTGAACTCATAACACGACATGAAAATCTACTTCACTCCACAACTAAAAAACATGAGAGGTCCTTCAACACATCCATAACTCGAGGCCATACGCCAAAATCAAGACATAAATCAAACACCCAATAGTCCTTGCTACATCTCAATTAAAATCTTCATGTCACATTCGAACAATCTGAACACATCTCGCAGCACGACCTAGCCATCCAATCACAAATTCCACTAATAGGGACACCAACTGACATATAAGTCCCAAAAGCACATGCTCACACAATCAAAATCTCAGTGCTCAAGCTACAGTCAAAACCTGGCCTCAAGTTCTCTAGACTGGCCCATCATCAGCATGCCAAAATCATATCTCGCACCTCAACCATGGAATCACAAGTCGTCGATGCACAGCTGATACCGAGCGCTCATGTGCGAATACGAATGCGTGGAAGGAATTCAAAGAGTTAATCTTCAAGCTGAATCAATGCCGCACAATGAAAGAAATATGGGAAGTATATTCTAAATGTCATGTAGCCTCTCGAAGATAGGTATGGACGTCATCATATCGATCCGTAAGACTCTACTAGACACTTGCTCATGACTTGTAGAACCTATGAACCTAGAGCTCTTATACCAATCTGTCACGATCCAAAAATCAACTAGTCGTGATGGCACCTAACCCAACCCTCTAGGTAAGCCAACTAATAACTAACCACTTTCATTAATATTTAACAAGACAATTAAGCAAATAAATTATCTGAATCTTATACATTACCCCGAGGACTGGTAGTATAAATCATGAGCTTCTGAGAATAAAATTTACAAAGCTGAAATGAAATAAATACATCGTCTGTTTGAAAAGTACATAAAAAGAGTTTCATAGATCTAAAGCTACCACGAACAAGCGGCAGCTACAACCAGGACGCATGTACATATTCTATCCAGCTCCAATCGAATACATCAACATCCGGAACCAACATCAGCACGCAAGGTGCAGAAGTGTAGTATGAGTACAACCGACCCCATGTACTCAATGAGTAACAGACCTAACCTTAGGTTGAAAGCAGTGACGAGCTAACCCAAGGTCGGGTTCAATACCAATATCCCACAACAGTTCATAACAACATAAATACAAGTATAAAAGAGGTATCTCCAAAGTAAAAATGCACAGCTCGTTCACATTTCCAGAAAAATAGTCATGCTTTTCAAGTATCTCAGTGAAAACCCAAATCTTTTACCGAAAATGCCAAAAATACGAGTAAGTTTGAAAATTGTAATTTTTCCAAATATCCTTTTCACAATAAATAAGATGTTTCATTTTCTTTCCAGATAACAAGTGTGAAATACCTCTCTATGCCCCACATATCAATGTGTATAAAAAGTCATGAATCGCGTGATACAGTATAGCATGAGGAAAAATGCATCTCTATGCTAGTATGTCATGTGTGCATGCAAATGCCATGTATCTCGTAGATGAACCATGTACTCACACTCTCAGAGTACTCAATCTCATTGTCTCACACTTTTCACTCATCATGCTCAACCACTCGGTACTATATATGGCCCATACTGCCCAGGGAAGATCCATCCCGAAATATATACACCACTCACCATCAGTCACTCAATACCAAGGAAGGCCAATCCGGCACCATGGAGAAGAACCATCTCCAGGTATATAAATGCTTCAGACAAGATCCATGTCTAGGGAAGATCCATCCCTCAATACAACCAACCATGCTCACTAGGGGTGTACAGACTCCGGAGGGGCTCTTACAGCCCAAGCGCTATAATCCGCACGGACAACTCCCGTGTTATAATATCAATATTTGGATCCGCATGGGACAACTCACGTGCTGCATGGACAACTTACGTGCTATTGTATCAATATCCTCACAAACAGGCTCCCGGCCTCACTCAGTGATCAATCTCTTCAATCTCACTCACGGGCTGATAATGTTATCAAACTAGCCCGACAACAATGATATAATGTATCAATAAATAACAATTGAGACTTAGATATGATATGAATGCATGAATATGACTGAGTAAAAAAAAACAATAAAATCAGTGAAATGACAGAAAGAAACGACCACTATACATCCCAACATTATCGACATGAAGCCTAAACATGATATCTAGCATGATTGACAGCTCACTTACTTTATCGCATGGTGAAAACAGAGTTATTAACAAAATAGGACTACTATACAGTGCCATGAAAACAACAGAGCACCAATTCACTTAGTGCACGCCCACACACCCATCACCTAGCATGTGTGTCATCTCAATATCAATCACAGAACACGTATTTCGGGGTTTCATACCCTCAGCGCTAAGTTTAGAAGAATTACTTACCTCAAATGCACCAGTACCAATGCCGAGCAAGCCAAGCGATGCTCCAAAGATGCCATCACGCGTGTAGTGACCTCTGAATGGCGCAAAACTAGCCAAAGGCAATTCAAATACATCAATAAAGCCCAAGGAAACAATTCCAAATGATAAAGATCGAATCCTTAATAAAATCCAAAACTGGCCAAAAATCACCCCCAGGCCCGCGCCTTTGAATCCAACAAAACTTACAAAATCTAACAGCTCATTCAATTACGAGTCCAACCATACTAGTTTCACTCAAATCCGACTTCAATTCGATGTTAACACTCAAATATGCATATTAGGAACTTTAGGCCAAAACCCCCAATTTCTCTATAAAATTCATCAATTAATTGCCAAAAATGAGATAGATTCGTGGAATAAGATCAAAACCAAGTGTAGAATACTTACCCCAATCCTTGTGATGAAATTTGCTCTAAAAATCGCCACAATCCGAGTCTCACATCTCAAAATATGATAAAAGAACAAAAAATAGCGATTTTAAAGCCTTTGTCCAGCACTTTCCGCATTTGTGGACAAATAATTGCATCTGCGACCACCACATCTGCGGTAATTGCTTCGCTTCTACGACCACAACTAACCAGCTGGCCCCTCGCACCTACGAATAATTTTCGCTTCTGTGCACTGGCAGGTGCGACTCCTCCACGACATCTACGATGAACTCCAGCCAAGCCTACTACGCTTCTGCGGCAAATTGTCCGCATCTGCGCTCATTCCGCAGATGCGGAAACACCAGAACCAGAAATCTTTAGCAATGCAACATGAAATGAAAATTATTCGAACCCCGTCCGAAACTCACCCGGGCCACTGGAGACCCTGTCCAAATATACCAACAAGTCCAATAACATAACACGGACCTACTCGAGGCCTTAAATCACACCTAACAACATCAAAACGACGATTCGCACCTCAAATCAAAATCTATGAACTTTGAACTTTCAATTTCCAATACTTGCGCTGAAACATATCAAATCATCCGGGAATGAACCCAAATTTTGCACACAAGTCTCAAATGACACGATGAAGCTATTAAAATTCCCGGAACCCAAATCTGAAACCGATATCCTCAAAGTCAACTTCCGGTCAAACTTATGAACTTTCCAAATCTTCAAATTTCCAATTTTTGCCAACTTGTGATGAAACCTTCTAAAACCATCCAAATGCAAATCTGGGCATACGCCCGAGTCCAAAATCATCATCTAGACATAACGGAACCATCAAACACTGTTCCGGGGTAAAATCCATAAAAATTCAAGCTTGGTCAACTCTTTCAACTTAAAGCTTCAACAATGAAATTCATTCTTCCAAACCGATTCCGAATAACTTGAAAGCCAAAACCGACGATTCACATAAGTCATAATACATCTTACGGAACTACTCATGCTCGTAAACTACCCAACAAAGTGTAAATACTCAAAACGATCGGTCAAATCGTTACAAAAAGACCCAAATCCTACTTCTTCACTTATAAATACTAGCATTTGGAATATACTGGGGCAGAGCTTTTGGAGCCGTTGCACCTCTCTTTAAACCCACAAGCTTCAACCGCCACCTATATTCTCCTTCCAATAATTTTCTTCAAGTTTCTAATTCGTTTCTATTTGGCTTCCAGTCATTGCAGAGAAGTCCGCTTCGTTTCTTGCTCTTAAAAGTTAAGGTCGCGAGACGAGCCCGAGATCCTTGCCCTCAGTTCACTGCCCTTAGCAAGGTAAATCCCGATCATTTTCTTAAATATCAGCAAATTTATGAGTTAAATGTCAGTAACCATGATTTAGGATTTGATTCTTTTATCCTTAAGTCTAGTTATGCATTCATGTTATGTAGTAGAGATTTTCTCTTGATTCTGCTTGAAGTGTATTTGTTAAATTATGTGATACAGAGCCACATTAGAGGTTTTCCCTTTATTTTGCTAAATTATGTCCATTGTGCTTTATAACATAAAGTTGATTTTTTATGTTCTAGAGACCATGCTTTAGCTAGGGAGTATCTTACTCTTGTTGTTTGAGTATATGTTATTAGAGTCTGAATATATATTTTTTTAATTCATTGCTTAGAGATCGTGAATGTAGGAAGAGAAACTGTTTTGACATAAGAGTTACTTTGTGTTGTATCTCCTTTTCAAGTCGGTGCATCTCAAACATTTAGCAGAGTTTCATATAGAAATCATATTCATAGGGATAAATTTCATGTTCCATGTACAGAAATCATGTCTTTTAGGATATAATAATTTCCCCCTTACCTAACTGAATGTCATAAGCGTCATTGGTCATAACTACAATACCACTCAAATTTTAATTAAAGTTTATTGCAGGTACTTTTCTAATTAATTTTATGTTCTAAAAGTAAACACCCCCTCCCCCCTGAAAAGATTCTTTAGAAAGGCGAGGAATCACGAATGAAAAGAATCAAAAGTCCCCCTTTTCCAGGGAGACGATGCTATCCTCTTGCGATTTATCATTTATGACTTAAGTTACTCAATTGTCCAAACCAGAACTTTAATATTTCATGTTAATGTAGCACCTGGAGGATGTAGAAACTATTTACACAGCCATGCAAAAATAACCTTTCAGACCATCAGGATTTTTTCTCCACATCCAAACCGTTAGTAATAGCATAATGAGCATCTGATTGTTAGGACTGTGAATACTTAATTTTTGCACCATTTAAATGCTCTTAAAGTTGTTAGTGTCAATTTTCCTTCACTCGTTATTTTTCTTATATTTTTGTGCATTTTTAATTGAATTTCTTGTCATAAAAATACCAAAAATAATTTTCTATACTTTTCTCTTTGTGTGTGTACTTTTAATTGACTAATTATTTGATAAGTTAATTGATTTCTCATATAATTAATTCAATTGTTAGCTAATTTATTTTATTAGACTAATTTTACTAGTTGGTATTTGGGTTACTTAGATTTTAGATAGGATTCAAGGAAAATGGTTAAAATTGAAATGATTTAAGTGGCCAAAATTGAAATGGCTAATCCATAAAAGGGCTGCCAGGGGGAGGGGCAAAAACGACGTAGTTTGAGCACAAAACTACGTCGTTTTGGTTAAATGATCAAGATCAAATCCTGGCCACCTATTTTCATTGATCCAATGGCCTAGAATTGGTGTCATGTGAGGTATAAAAGTTTAGAAAATCTGATTTTTTGGCCTCATTCCCATACAAGCCCTAGACCCCTCACTCCTCATTCTCTCAAATCCCTGCCGCCGCTGCCGGAAATCGCCCACCGGCGGTGACCGTCCTCCAAACACCACCCAACTTACACCTTTCTCTTCATCTCTTCACCCTCTTTCTATATCCACAACCCAAATCCCCTGAATCCCCACCAAAAATCAACAAAATCAAACCCTAGGTAGCCGCCCATTTTATTCCTCTCTTTGATTTCATGGAAAATCCAACCACCCGCCACACAAACTTCACATAGACGTGTAGATCTCTAGGAGATCCATACTTTCCCTTTAGCTTTACCTCCACAACCCGACCACCGCCGTCTGCCCCCCCCCCCCCCC
>ML373049.1:8486-42391 GCA_005239525.1 Nicotiana knightiana | reverse complement strand
ATAGCATGTAAAGTATATTTTAGTGTATTCATCTCTTGTATTACAAAAGTGTTAACGGATTACGTTTATATTATTTAGATAGTAAATATAATAGTGATTTTTAATTTTGATCAATGTTGACCTGAAAAGCGACCAACTTTGATCGCTAATTTTAAATTTTATTTATTTATATTTTCGAATTTTTTAAAAATAATAATATAATTATTAAAATTTTATAACTGGGTCCCACTTTAACGAGCAAACTTGGTCGCTAATTTAAATATTTCTTTGACCAAGCAAGTCTGACTAGTCCGGTCAACATTTTGACCACATTATCGACCAAAAAGCGATCAATCTTGGTCGCTAAATTATTTAGAATAATTATTTAATAATTTTCTCCAATTTAACGACCAACTTTGGTCGCTTTTCTTGACAGACCAATTTTGGTCGCAAATCCTTGGTTGCTTTTTTTCGAATTTTTAATAGTGTTATTTCTAGTATGTAGTTTTCATGTCTTCCGTACTATAGATTATATTCATTAACGCCTGTGTATCTATGACGTGTATATTTAATTGCTGGACTATGAAGTCGCTTGTGCTTCATAAACTTCAAAATTTTAAATTTTTTGAAAATATGAACATTCAAAATAATTGTCTTTATGCTCAATGGATTCAATCGAACTCCCTTCACATCCGTAGACAAATGCAGGGCGGATGTTATTAATGCTGATAACTAAAAGAGTGGGAAATACACATAATTGGGGTTCGACGGTGCATTAAGTGATCTGAGTATTACCATTATGAAAAAAGATGTATATCCAAAGCATAGTTTGGATTGAGAGTCACGTTCCACGGAACATGGACTAAAATGATTGGGTTGTAGTTATGATTGGCTAATATAGATGTTCCACCCCACTTCACATGTGGTTCCTTAAAAACCCCTAAAACAAAAATGATTATAGAATTACGAATAGCCTTAAATTGGAAAAGATTAATAACTCATCTGAACCACACATGTCCGAATTCCATTGTCACAACTCACATGGACATGGCAAAGGTTCATTGTCCCAGCCTAGGCAAGTCTGTCAATGCTTAGAAATAAGGCATTAAAGCTAGCGTAAGGAAAAAAACTAAAATTGAGAAAAGAAAAATCATCACACCGTGGGTCCCTCCTAAATAATTTGCCAATAATACCTTAGTTTTTAATTTTTTAAAATGAGAATACGAGTAATCAGCAGTCTCCAAAGAGTTGGACTTGGACAGAGTCATAATAAGGAAGAAATTTCTTCTCCCCTTTGGTCAGCTGAAAGCCCTAATTTGATTCCTTTTTTAGGGTTTGCAAATACCTGAATTAGGGTTTCTCTGTATCAGCAATTTTTGGAGAAAAGAAAAAACGAGCTTTTGTAGTTCTAGAGTAACTTAACAATGAAATTAAAGTTGAGAATATCCCAATTCCATCTCCTAATTCTGCTATTTGCTGTCATTTTTTTCTCCTTTACTGTCAGTTCACACGGTTTAAAGCCACTACCTTCCCATCAAGATGATGAAGATATCTGTCCTAGAACGCAATTAACTACGGATTCTTGCCCCATTAACTGTTTCCGACCCGACCCGGTTTGCGGCGTCAACGGGGTAACATACTGGTGTGGCTGTCCCGATGCTCATTGTGCTGAGGTCCGTGTTGCCAAGTTAGGGCCTTGCACTGTGGGAAATGGAGGGTCCGCTTCTGTTCCTGGTCAGGCCCTCCTCTTGCTTCATATTGTTTGGTTAATGTTTCTTGGTATTTATTTCTTGTCGGGCTTCTTTAATTGATTACAAGTTCTTTTTGTTGTTGTATATATAAATGAAATTCACTATTGGTTGGTTTCAGATTTGTCATTGTTTATTGTTGGGGATTCAATATAATTCTTGGAGATTCAGATATTTTTTGCATCTTGGTCTTCTTTAGTTCTTTTAATTTCTAGTTTAATTGTATTTAGAGGCGGATCTAAGATTTGAACTTTATGGGTTCCAGTTAAGAGTTCTAGTACAACTCATTTGATTTACTGGGTTGGAAATCAGTTATTTATACTTATTTAGTGAATTCCTTTAACACGTATATAGGGTCTAAGCAAAAGCTGTTGGGTTTGGATGAACCCACAAGTTACCCTCTACATCCTGATTGCCTTTGTTTCATCATATGGATAATTCTGTATAGAGCCTGAGTTATTAAACGTAATTGTACTTCTTGGTTTTGTTGGAAGCAAGAGCTAACCTTGTAAGTAGGAGATTTTCATTACTTGAAAATTTTGATAAAGCAGAGCTTTTGCTGCTAGATTCTTAATCTAAGATTGATATTGGACACGTCGATTGGCAGCTCTAAATCCCCCTTTTAGCTTGTTATCAGCTAGTTCTTACTGTAAAGTCAAAGAACAAATACTCCCTGGCTAGACTTCAAGAAATGATTGGGGAGGAATTTCCATTGAATTAGAATCTTCTGTAAGAGTTCAATTGGCACGTTGATTAAACTTGGGCAGGGTAAAACGGGTTGAGTTAATGAAAAAGTATGACTCAACACATCGCTACCAGCTTTCTTAGATTTCATTCCTGTTGACTAATCCGAGTCCTTGAGAGCTTAGACGTCAGCGGGGAAGAACTCCGAAAGAATTTCATCGGCTCCTCCTCTCTTGCCCTCTTGATGGTATCCAGTTGAAATGGTTGCTGGATTGCCCCTAGTTACTTATTTTTTTAAATCTCTCATTTTCTAAATTTTTTCATTGTCTTTAGTACGATCTGGCTTCACACCTAGCGGTGCTTACACCTCTCGCCTATCGGAACACCAACCCAATCTTGAAAGCTGAAGTGGGTTTGGGTATTGGTTGAGCAACGGATCAAACCCAACCCATCCAACATAAAACATTTTTTCAATTCTTTTCAGCTTGCAGTAATTATCTGTCTTTTCTTATGATGAAGTGATCTGTGTTTTACGTGCTTCACAGCTAGAGAAATTTTTGATCAGTTAATTTTGTGCTCTGTAGTTATTGCTTGTTGAGATAAAAAAGTTAAACAACGATTAAGATAATCTTTGCAGCTAATTTATAGTTCAAGGAAGTTTATGATCTACAAATGCAATTTCTTTCCTTGCTGGAGGATTGGGTTCACGAGTCTGGTGATATTCTCCCTTTATGATTTTCCTTTCTTCTTTTGGTTATGCAAGTTTTTCCTACTTCATCACAATCCTAAGAGGAGGTACACTTGATAATTGGATACTTCTTTTGTTTTCATAGGTTACAAATAAATTGAAAAGGCTGGGTTTCTTCTTATGTTTCCTCCGGTGATACTTTGCTACTAGAGCAGATTATCCAATGGGATTGAGTGGATGTTTGATGGGTGCTTGAAGTTATTGCCTGTGGCGACAACATGCTCTTGATTTTCTTTTCTTTTCTTTTTATCCTTTCTTGGGACTCTCTAGNCCCCATCCCCCATCCCCCATCCCCCATCCCTGGTTGCTTGAAGTTATTATGTTACAACTTCTACCTCTCAACCCTAATGTTTCTCCGATACTAGATGTGAGGACTTGTATAATTTACTAGCATAAACTAGATCTTCCCTTGTAGTTCTATTGAAGAGCCACTTAGTTACTTAATGTCCACCCCCAATGCCTTTGATGATGACAAAGGTGTTATGTCCAAATGATGGACATGGGTAAATGATAATAACAATAATAACAACAATTATAATTGTTTACCTTGAAAATGGTAATTACAATTATATTTGATTATGTAGTTCTAAAAATATGTGATCTATTTTAATACCGGTTGTTTAGGCAGTAGATGCTGAGTATGAAGCGGAAAAAATGAAATAAGAAAAGAACTAGATTACGTAAACCAGGCTCCGAAGAGGCCAGTCTCAAGGGTGGTCGGGCAGGCTTCGAGGTCGAGCTTGAGAAGCTTGCTAGGGGCTATCGATGACAGTATAACAATATTGAATGCCTTAAGGTTGGCCTATTTACGATCAATGATAAGCAATAAATGAAGAATAACTCAAGAACACAATAAATGAGAAGCAATAATTTATTGAGACAATTATAGAAAATGTTTTTGTTAGAGAGCAGAGGATGTTCTTGTTCTTGTATTGAATATTATGTATGTTACAAAGTGACAAGGGTCCCCTTTATATATGGGGGGATCCCAACATAGTACATGTGTAATTAATGCAAAGAGAGATGGCTGGTACAACCATTTAGTGCCACGGTACAAGCTTGTACTATTTTGTGTACTTTGTCATCTTTAATCACGTGCCTTTTGGGAGTTTCCCGTCTTTTCGTGTCGACCCTTGATTTGTACTTCCTCGAGGTTGAGGACCCTCGATGTGCCCCTCGACCCTCGATGTGCCCCTCGACCCTCGATGTGCCCCTCGATGTCGAACTCGAGCTTTCGAACCTTTGTCTTCATCGAAGTGGCCGTAAAATCAGGCTCTCCGATTTTAGCCGTATACAACAATAACACGAAGAGCCATATTAACAATAACGTTAAACATATCATCATCATCTCTATCAAGTATAGAAGATTCTGATGTTTTTGACCATGCACCAGACAAACTCGTAGAGGCTTGAAGATTTTTTTTGTTGATTAGATCATAGGGGTTTGTTGATTATTTTATTTTTTATAAGATTGTAGGGGCTTGAAGATTGTGTTTCTTCCTTCGTTCGGGACAGTTCACATCGGTGCATTTTGTCATTAAAAGTCGCCCTTCATGCTTGCTAGTTCAAAATTACTTCTAGATCTCTTGCATCACTTTGAGTGTCAAAACATTCAGCTGCATTTTCTAACTCTTCTTTTGGACAGTAAAAAAAAAATTGCGTATATTATTACTTTTATTTCAATTTCTAGGTCTGCGTTCTCCGTTAGTTTGATGCAATAGCTGAATTCTCTAAATGTGTAGTAATGAGGTAGATATTATACCTCCTTACAAATCTAAGGGCGAAACTTATGATTTACTTCACTTTACAATGCCGTTAAATCGCCATATGAGGTAGTTTTCTTTGTTAACCGAAAGGATACTTTACGGAGGCAGACGGAATTACTAGTTCTACTGTTAGACATAAATTCAAATATAAAATGCAGAAATCAGATGTCAAAAGCTTATAAGAAGAGCTGGCAACAAAGTTACTTGGAAGTTCTCAAAGACAAGAATGTTGAGCGTAAAAAATAATTTCAAGGGCTTTTTTTAACATAGCTGCCCCTTTGCAAAAGCTTCATATGTAATGTTGCATGCATTCTAGTAACACAATCAGCGGAACAATGGTGCAAGCATGTCCATGTGAAAAGAATAGGCATCCTATCATTGACCAGATCTAATCAAGACTAGAGATGTGTGTAAAGCTAAATAATCCAGAATGGCCAATTAAAAGAACGAGTCTAACAAAGCACTCAGTGATCCTTCTCACTATCTTTGTCAATCGACTCAGCAGATGAATCACTCTGTGTCAACTCAGTTTGAGGGTCTCTGGAAACCCAACGCCTGCATTCTTGCCCGTTAAGTTTTTGTATATGTTAAGAGCTTGAGCCACCATGCTGGCCGGATTAGAAGCATTTGTTGGAAGAAACAGTGTTGTGCCCTTCAAAATTGAGAAGAGAAGAAAAAATCAAAATGATTAGAAAATCAGTAACGTATGGTGAAGGATTAAATTAGAAGGTTTCTGACATATGCTTCACCTCCTTTGCAATGTTACTGAAGGCTTGGATATACTGCTCTGCAATCCTCAAGCTTGCTGCCTACAGAACCCAATAATAAAAAAAGCTATGAATGAGGATGCGGTTTGGCATTGATGTAATGTAATATAACAATTCCAAGTTAGTGAATGTTTTTAATCAGGAATATCTTTATCCAAAATCTTGTTACATGTCATGGAAAAAGAGTTAGAAATGAATTTAATAATCTCACCTCTGCACCTCCATGCTCTTTAAGGGTTCGTGACACCAAGGCAATTCCTTTTGCTGTAGCTTGTGCTCTAGAGAGTATGGCTTCAGCTTCACCTGATTCATTAGAGAGTATGGGTGAGGAGAATCAATAAAAGCAAGTTTGATGATCTCAGAAACGACACAAAACTGGCTTCACGAATGTGCTTCCAGTTACAAATGTTATCTGTACCAATACTGAAACCTCTAGGAACCAGATTAAAGAATCAAGGATACAAAAGAACAATGATGTTCTAGTACTAACCTTGTGCTCTGTTAACCTGGTCCATCCTTGCAGCTTCAGAGGCAAGGATCACCGAGCTCTTCCTTCCATCTGCAATATTTATATTTGCCTGCCTCTCTCCTGTTGTCTGTAACAATTTGATCATACACTAGAAAAAAGTCATACATATGACTAGTGGTGTACATAGACCGGATTGGTTCTGTTTTTATCAAAACCAAACCAAACCAACTATATCGGTTTGGATTGGTTCGGTTTTGTCGGATTTTTTCGGTTTTTGGGTTTTTTTGGTACATTAATATTATTCGAATCTTGCTTTGTTCAAGTTATAGATAAAGTTTTGATAAGTTAATATATATTTAGTAAATATTGAAAAAATTGACAAACATATGATTTATTAAAATATTTCAATGTGAGAATTTTGTTAGTAACACATGATAGCTATTTTTCTTAGTCGTCTATCAATAATTTTCCGTCAATGTATGCTTTGAAGGTTAACACATGAGAAGATCCTATTTCAACATTTTTTAAAGAAAATTCAATATAAAGTCTTAAAAAATATATAAAAATTATATATTTATATGTCGGTTTGGTTCAGATTTTTTTACTCAATACCAAACCAAGTCAAACCAAATCTAGTCGGATTTTTTAATCGATTTGGTTTGATTTTTCGGTTTGGTGCGATTTTCTGGTTTGGTTTGAACACCCTTACATATGACACATTGAAGTTCTTCAGCATCTCTTGCTCACGAGGAAGCTTTGATTTTACATGTGCATACTCATATCATTTCACTCCTAGGCTAAAGATGAAGTTAGGACATAATGAATGCAGTGTATTAGCTTAGCTGTTTAAAGCATGCTCCTCCTCATTGTTGCTCAAATGAAGGAGAAGAACGGATTATTACCTTCAGACTCCAGAACTTGAGCCCTTTTTTTACGTTCTGCTTCTGCCTGCATCTCCATAGCTGCCCTAAACCCAGGTGGAGGAGATATATCCCCTGAAGAGGAAATATTAATACATATTCAGCAACGAAGAACCATAACATGCTTTTGTAATAATGAAGAAATCAGCAGAGGAGAACAGGCTCAGCCCCATGTACTTATTTAATAACGAAGACATTTCAAGCCCCAGTCTTTTGCAGCATCATTAATGGCCATCTGCAAAAGACACAATGGGACAAGGCTATAAAATTTTAAAGTGAAATAACAAATTAGCCAAACGATAATGGTGAAGGAGAAACTGAATGGAACGAGGCTATATCGATAAAATACGTAAAAGACATACCACAATCTTGTCATTCAAAGTGTCCCTTTCCTGAAAGGTCTTGTCGAGGGTGATCTTACCAAGCTCACTTCGCATAGTTGTCTGTGCTAGTTGAATTACAGCATACAACGGATTCTCAACTCCATATGACGCCAATTTGGGGTCCACTGTCTATAGTTGCACAACAGCAAAGCAATCACATTAATTATCCCACACGCGTAAGTCCAGAAATTTTACACTAAAAGATTTAGTAAATGATAAGTAACGCATTATAGCAGATCTGATCGATCACCTAATCAGTTTATGTTCATAATAAGAAGTAGTCCGTAGAGATTAACTAACCTTGACATAGAGGATACCATCAATTGAAATGCTGACATTGTCCTTGGTAATGGCGGTCTGATCAGGTATGGGAATAGCCTCTTCCTTGAGTGTGCAATTCTATCAATGAAAGGAAACAATAGGTGAGGTCCAGGTGTCAATGTTTTTCACATATTGCCCAAACCGCTCCACAACATACGCCTTTTTCTCTGTCACTATATGAATTCCCCAATTTACCGGCGCCCGTACATGCATAATACCTTCAAAAGAAAACATAAAATCACTCACTACAAACTTTTTAATTTATTCAAGAAAATACAAAGCAAATATTTTACCTACTTGGCGTAGGGGTCGCGAGAAGTTAAAAAAATGGCGTGTGGAAGTGAAGGAAGGAGATAGTTGACGTGGGGGGAGCTGTGGATATTGCTCTGGAAGTCATGATATGACTATGAGGTGAATGAAGTTGGTGATTTAGCTGCCGAAACTTGTTCATTGAGCATGATTTTGCCATGTTCCTTATTCCTATTTCAATTGATAATTACGAATTTTCGAGTAGAAATTAACTAGTAAGATCGATGGAGAATGGACCGGAGGGTTTTATAGTGTATACCTAAAACCCCTTGCCCAAGTTATTAATTATTCTTTCTTGTTCTTCAAGACTCTGCTGTTTTACTTACGGTAAATAACATCAACCAAATATAGTTTTTCCAAACTAAATAAACTTATTTCTAATTATAAAAAGTAGTAAGTACTTTAGTAGATTTTTCAAACTTTTAATTTCTGGTGGACGGATTTTCGGTGAAATTTAAATCTTATACCTAAGTGGCGCAGACCGTGGATTTTTATGGAATTATAAATATTTAAAACGAACTTGAGAAAAGAGAAAAAAAAGGAGGGAAAATCTTAATTGGTCTGTACGATCAGAGGCGGATGTAGTGCATTACTTACGGGTTCAACTGAACATATAACTTTCAACGTGTAGTAAAAATTTGTATGTAAAAATTCATTAATATTGCAAAAATAGTAGATATGAACCCATAACTTTAAAAATATAATGAGTTCAATATTAAAAATCATAAAATTAAACCCATGAGATTTAAATCTTGAATCCGCCTATATGTACGTTTCTTGGTTTGCCAATGCACTGCTCGAATGAATCTTCACTTCCTTTGCATTGGTCACTTTTGCTGTTCTTGTTCTCAAGATTCTAATTTGTATTAGAGCACAGCAAGGTACAAGTATACATCAAACTGCTTCTAGTTTAATAACAAGCCTTTCTTTCTTGATTTGCAGGGAATGGTTTTCCTTGGAGCTGGAAGGTACAATCAAATCATGATAGTGTTTAAGTTATTTATGTTCTGCTAATCGTAGTCACATCCCATGGCTTCTTCTGAACCCAACATTAGCTATCTGTATTACGATGTTCAAGTGCAAACCGACATCTTAAACGACTGCTCATCTTCATTCAATTAATTCCAAATTTGGACATTCACAGCTTGCTTGGCATGTATTTTATTAATCATAGAAGATTGTTGGACGACTAAGCTGCGTGCTACATTGGCACCTCAATCAAAATTACAACCGAAAATCCAACTTTAGGTGATCATTACGATGAGAAACCCATGGAGAAATGTGCTCCTACAGGCAAATTGCAGGGAGTCAGTCTACAAACGAAGTAATTAATTCCAAGCTTGGCGCATCAGACTGTTGGATTATAATCTTCTCCAAGAGCATTGTATACGGCTAAAATTGGAGAGCCTAATTTTATGATCATTATGGCATTTCATAGCCCGTCTTCAAAGGGCTCGAAGCACAGTTTAAGGTTTGACATCGAGGAAGCATATAGAGGATTCTCCACGCTCGACCTCGGGACGGTATAAATCGATGACCATCATGGAAAAGCGGAAAATTCCCAAAATGCACGTGGTTAAAGCTGACCAAGTCCGCAAGAATAGTACAAGTCCGTACCGTGACATTAAATAGCTGTACCAGCTGCATTTCTTTGTAATAATTACACATGTACTATGTTGGGATTTCCCCTCCATAAAGGGGACCCTTGTCATTTTGTAAGATATATAATATTCAATACAAAAACAAGAACATTCTCTGCTCAACTAACTCAAACATTCTCTACAATTGTTCCATTAATTTATTACTTTCAATTCATCGTGTTCGTTGATTGTTCTTCACTTATTGCTCATTGTTGATCATAAAAAGGCCATCTTCGAGGCCCTCAATACTGTTATATCTTCATTGGCCGCCCTCTGTCGAGCACTCGAGTTCGACCTCGAGGCCCTGTTTTGACCAGCTCGAGACCCCGTCTCTCAATAGCTCGGTCTGCATATCACTACTTTCCTTTGTTATTATCACACTTTCCTTACTTATATTTAGCATCTATTGCTTAACAACTAGTATTAAAATAGATCACATATTTTTAGAACCACAAAATCAAATATAATTGTACTTACCATTTTCACGGTAAACAATCACGTTTCTGAATCAAATTTTTATGTACTGCTAAAGTTGTATAAATTGAAGATGAATCCATAGTTGTAAACATATGAGATACGCGTTTTCTGAAAAAGATGTAAAGGAAAAGGGAATTGACTTTCTTCTAAATGTTTTACTGAAAGTGAACATTATTAGGGCATCTAAGTAACTCATAATAAACGGAAATACTAGTAATTATCGGAAAAAGAAATAGGCAGATAACCTATTAGCCAAGTTAAATTATACATAGAAAAGCCTCTTGTATAAAACTATGCACCTCTGCTGAATTGAGAACAATGTAACAGTAGATCAATTCCTCCATTTCCTTCCAGTCTTGAATGCCAACATTGTTGACCATCTCTCTTATGGATTCTCTTATATCTGACAATGGATCCATTGAGTACTTCACTGCACAAATAGTACTATCCGCGAACGCCCCATGAACATCTTTAGGCAAGTTAGCAGAAAAGCTAACTCTGTTTCTCTGGCGCTGCACCATTTTTTGGCTCTTGTAATTCACCATATTCTAGCTTCCACTACTCTACCTAGCTCCTCCTTTAGTTATTGGCTTTGTTGGATGTGTTCTTGAAATGGTCACAATATAAAGAGGGTGCTATAAATGTTTGTATTGTTGCAAACAAACACTTGGGGCAGGTGCTTTGAATGTCGGTATGTGAATTGAGAGATAAAAATTAATTCAGGGATAAGATTAGGACACATGTGAAGGTGCACTTGTGAGTGGAAGGAGGATGTGAAGTTTATGGATTCTGAATTTGCCATCGAACTGATAGTTGTCTTTGTTAGTGAGTTTATCGGTTAAGTATTTATGGAAAAAGACCTAAAAATGCCACTCAACTTTCGGAAATGGTCTATCCATACCATCCGTTAAAAAAATGCTCATTTCATACCACTGCCGTTAAACCTTTGGCTCACCTATGCCATTATTGAACTAACGGCACAATTTTATTTTTTTAAAGTTTTTAAAAAAAAATTAATGGTGAGTGGCATAGGTGAGCCAAAGTGTAACGACAGTGGTATGAAATGAGCATTTTTTAACGGATGACACAGACAGACCATTTCTGAAAGTTAAGGGACATTTTTAAGCTTTGTCCGAATATTTATACATATTTAATAAATTTTCTATAAATACAAAATGTAGTTACTAAGTTCATCCGATCCCCTACTTCATGCTTCGCCCCTGACTTGTTGAGGGTTGTCATGTTCTCTTGTGGACCACCGGTTGTTCAAGACAGGAAAACAAATTGAATGAAGTAGCAGTAATAACAAGCATGATGGGAGCCTAAAAACAAAAACTAGATGGAACACCATTATTGTTCTCCTCAATCTTGTGAATTATTGAACATATGCATCTGGAATAGATTCAAAATTTTGATGGCATAAGAATTCTCAAATCCTCTTAATTGTTCTGTCCAAATTAAGAAAAGAAGAAAACTAATTCTTGGCATGGAAATAGAATATAGGATGTATGTCAAATTCTTGAATGGGA
Source organism: Nicotiana knightiana (assembly GCA_005239525.1). Taxonomy (NCBI): domain Eukaryota; kingdom Viridiplantae; phylum Streptophyta; class Magnoliopsida; order Solanales; family Solanaceae; genus Nicotiana; species Nicotiana knightiana. The sequence goes on along the minus strand of ML373049.1, from coordinate 30,651 downwards.
GGATTGGATTAATTTGGATGTTAAATCTTTTGGCTTAAATCCCTTTTTGCATACTCAACATCAAAATGCTCTTCAAATTTTGGCCCTAAATTCATTTTGCAGTTTTTACTTCTGTATAACAATCTAACATTAACTAAATTCTCTTAGGGCCTATAGTTACTATCTTTATCTTAGTGGCGATCCCCTCTATTTGGTCGACATAAATTGCCACTCTGCCCCCCTCTCTCTAGTCTCTATTTTGATTGTTGAAGATTCACTATAGTAATAGCATTGTGTAATATATTACATTTTGTAAATTAACAATGCGATAAGTTATCGAGTAGGATATTAGGGCAAAGAGTGTTTTCGACGAACATTCATTTTCTTATATGGTAATTATTGTTCATAGGATCATTCTTCGGTAATCACAATACTCTTTTTTTTTTTTTTTTTTTTTTTTTTTTTTTTTTTTTTTTGTACATTCACCACCAAAATCACTTTTTAATTAGAATACATGGAAGGATTAATTAGAGGTTGAAAATGACATTTTTGTTCTATTATCATGTTTGGCCAAGACACAATAGTAATCACAAACAACTCATGGATTGCAATGGCCAATGGTCCACCACGAGCGGATGTACAATTAAGCTTGTAGATANTTTTTTTTTTTTTTTTTTTTTTTTTTTTTTTTTTTTGTACATTCACCACCAAAATCACTTTTTAATTAGAATACATGGAAGGATTAATTAGAGGTTGAAAATGACATTTTTGTTCTATTATCATGTTTGGCCAAGACACAATAGTAATCACAAACAACTCATGGATTGCAATGGCCAATGGTCCACCACGAGCGGATGTACAATTAAGCTTGTAGATACGAGTAATGTTGTATCTATTCAATCCAGATAATTTATATCGTAGCATATTGTTTCAAAGAGGTGTTAAAAATTTATACTTAAATTAAATTCGTATTCAATTGAGGTAGCTCCACTTCTCCCATCTTCCTCTTTCCACTTTCAAATGATGCGGTAGAAACATCACTAAATTACGATCACAGGTAACGACATTAAACCAAGTTGAAAGCTAATAAATAGTCACATGAAAATGTAACAATACTAAGTATTAATATTGCAAGAGTTAGCAAAGAACAGAAAAATAAAAAAGGCCAGGTCTTGATACTTATTTGAATTTGAGATGAGAAAGCATTTTACGAGAAAAATTATACTATATGTCATGACCCAATTTCTCCCCTAGACCGTAATGACGCTCAACGCTACCACTAAGCAAATCAACAGTGAATTAATCACGTGATTATTTTTTATAACAATTTAAAAATAGTTGATTTGTTTAGTATTGAATAAATAAGAAGTGAGAAGTTTAATAAAATGAGGAACAAACAATTTTAAGAGCAAATGAGGTGAAGTAAATACTCAAAAATCATCAAATGTCTACTAGTATAATTTCCAAGAAAACCTGGCATCACAAATGTATGAGCTACTAGTAGAATATACAATAATACTAAAATACTGTCTGAAATAAAGTACAAAAAGTAAATACAAGAGAAAGACTTCGGGTGCTGCAGAATGGGCTCGGAAGGCAGCTCACCGCAAAGTCTCGGAGAATGAGGAATGCGCGCTGGGATGATAACTAGATGCACCTGCCTCAGATCCTGCACAATTAGTGCAGAAGTAGCGTGACTACATGAACACCATGTACCCAGTAAGTGATCTCGTCCAATTCACACCTCAAATCAAGGATATGAAATGTCCGATTGCTATAGTACTGCACAACAAGAGTCGGAGTCGATTTTTATAGGGAGTTATATATGGGAGTTAGGAGTATATATTGTAGTACGTGAGTTCGAACTACCTCAATTTACACTTCCACAAATTGGGGTTGTTTCTATGTCTATTTTAAACTAAGATCGCAAAGTTAAGAAATGAAACTAAGAAATTACTTTTGTTGTTTTTCAAGTTTTGTAAAAAGCCCAGGCTATGACCATTCATCTAAGTGTTTGCCTAATGAGATATAAACCTTAATTCTTATTTTTTTGATTTGGGTGTATTATAGCTATCAACCCTCAATTACCCCATCAATACCTCTCGATCAGAGAGTGATTTTTCCCAATTTGGCTTTTTCAAGTTCAAATGGGTATTGCACAAAACGGTTGATAAAAACTCAAGTCAGGTTATTAATATCTCTAGATTGAAACCTTTAATTGGGATTATAAATATCTCAATTGACCCAATTTCTTGTTAGCCAATTTTCCTAGACTAAGTCTCTCTTTCTCAAGTAGAGACTAAGTCAAATAGGCATGAACTAATATTTGAAACCATTAATTCCACAAGATTAAAGCATAAACAAGGCTAAATAATAAACACCCAACCATAAACAAGCATTAAATTAAACACCCATAAGGTTTACACACTAGGGTTGAGTCATAATCCTAGTAAAAATCTAGCTACACATGCTTGAAATTGAAGAAATAGAACAAGAAATGCTAATTAAACTCATATTATAAAATCAAAATTATAAAATCTATGTTAAAATATCCCAAAATATGAAAAAACAGCTGAATGAATCAAAGAGAAACGACTACTATAGTTGCTAATGTCAAAAGTTGACCTAATTTTGTGAAACTCGTCTATTTATACAGGGCTAGAAAGTTTGGACAAAAATGTCCCTTCGGGAGGTTCTGCTGCCACACAATTCCATGTGCAGTCCGCAAAATTCTTCATCTTGCAGGAGCTGGGGATCTGCGGTCGCACAATTCTTGACTGCAGCCGCAAGGCATCATTTCTGTGGCCCGCAGATTTATCACCGCGGCTGCAACTTGGACTTCTGCGGTTGCAAGGCATTTCTTCTGCGGCCGCACAATTCTTGTGCGGTCCGCAATTTTGAGGGACTTGGGCTTTGGAAAATTGCACACCCTTTGAAGTTGATTTCCAATTCTTCAATTGCGGCCGCGCAATTCCTTTGCGGACCACATTTTGCTAGGAAGCCTGTTGGGTTTTTCTTCATTGTTTATGGCCACAGATGAAATTCTGCGGACAACACTTTGCAAGTTCTTGTTCATTTTGTTTTCTTGCATTTTTCTCTTTTTTGAGTCGAATTTCATCTCGGGAGTCCAACTTTCAATATTCCTGCAATTTTACAATTTTATCAGTTTCGGGAACACAATTAAACGCTTTTAGACTAAAACAAAATCTAAAACGGCGCTAATAAGTAGTCAAAATCCCTACTTATCAACTCCCCCAAACTTAAGTTTTTGCTTGTCCTCAAGCAAATAAAATAGTTCCCACCTCCACAAGTTAAGGGCCATTTCAGCCAATCAAAGGTGACTCATTCACACATCAATTGGGACCAACAATAACCCATACTACATATGTATTATCAACAAGGCGACAACTTAAACTTTTATGCAACTATAGTTCTAATGTGACACTTGAGCATCAAGCGTTGACTTTATTCATCAAGGAAGCTCGCTCTTTCATGTGGGTCATTGTAGATCTCAAACTCCCCCTCCTCTATTCTAAATAAGCATGGGCTATGTAAATAAAATTGTAACTCAATAAACAGACAGTAACTGAACAATTCTTTCACTAATAGTATATCCCAATCAATTTCCGTCATTTAATGATTTTAACCTCTCAAGCCAATAAAATGATATCAAGTATAATAGGCTCCAAAAGTATTATCACGCACGATTTATGCCGAGGCTGTACGACCCCCATATATATATATATATATATATATATATATATATATATATATATATATACTGCGTGCACTACTGATGGTCGAACGACACGAACCATAGATGCATCTATCAATCTTTCGAGGAGAATGTTCTGCTCCCATGAGAGTAGAGGAATTTACCTCGCTCGCGAAAATGCTTGCGATGCGAGTGAACATAGATTTCTCAAAGTTATTATAAAATTCTTCAATTCTTCCCAAAAATAATAAGTCTAAACTGGAGATTTTAAATCTTAAAATCCTCAATTTCAGCTCTATTTAAGATGATTAATATGCATAATCAAATAACGGTACCACCAAAATGTAAATCTAAGACTACCCGTACATCATATGGAATATCGCTATGCACGGACTCTCATCATCTAGTGCGTACGTAGATCTCCACACAAATAATTTACAACAAAACAAACCAAAGGGGATGTTTTCTCTCTTACAAGGTTAGGAAAGAGACTTACCTCATTCTCAAGTTCACTTACGATCCACAAATATGCTTTAAATCCTCAACTCGGTGCCAAACTACTCGAAAATAGTCAAATATTATATAAATTAATCAATACGTGTTCAAAAGTTCATATTCTAACTATTAGAGTGGTTACCTGTAAAGACCCGACCGATAGTTTTGAGAGTATTAGCCTCGACCCCTATTTACTGCATCCTCTGCCATAGTTATGTGGCTCGCCATGAGGTTTGGTTTTTGGTTTCAGAGTCATATGGGATACATAGTCCCTAATATGGAAGTTTAAGTCGTGGGAACTGACCGTAGTTTTAATTGTGTGAAGATGACTCAAGAATGGAGTTTTGTCAGTTCCAACAGCTCTGTAGGGTGATATTTGTCTTAGAAGCGTGTCCGAATGTTGATTTGGGGGGTCCGTAGGTCATTTCGACGTTAATTGGCAAAAGTTGAAAAATTGGATGATTCTTGGAAAGTTTGACCAGGAGTGGACTTTTTGAAATCGGGGTTGGATTCTGATTCCTGAAGTTGGAGTAGGTCCGTAATGTCATTTACAACTTGTGTGCAAAATTTGAGGTCAATTAGACTTGATTTGATAGGTTTCGGCATCCAATGTGGAAGTTTGAAGTTTTAAAGTTCATTAGGCTTGAATCGATGCGCAATTCGTGTTTTAGCATTGTTTGATGTGATTTAATGGCTCGACAAAGTTCGTATGATATTTTAGGACTTGTTGATATGTTTGGTTGATGTCCCGGAGGCCTCGGGTTGATTTCTGGTGTCTGGTTTCCTTCTACGCGTTCGCGATGGTACTCCTGCATTCGCGATGGTGCTCCCGCTTCCACGTAAAAGTGTTAAGTATTGCTGGGACTTTTGCCTTCGTGTTCGCGATGAGAGTCCTGCGTTCGTGACTTTTTGGTATGTTTGGTTGAGGTCTCGGGGGCGTGGGGTTTATTTCTAGTGTCTGGTTTCCTTCTATGTGTTCGCGATGGTGCTCCTGCGTTTGTGATGGTGCTCCCGCTTCCGCGTAAAAGTGTTGAATATTGCTGGGACTTTTGCCTTCGCGTTTGCAATAAGAGTCCCGTGTCCGTGAAGACGAGGAGTCTGAGGTCTACGTGTTCGCGAGAGGGACTTCGTGTTTGCGTAGAGGATCAATCAGTTGGGGCCTCAGGATTTTAGCCTAGGCGTTCGCGAGAAGAGCTCCGCATTCACGAAGCCCTGGGGGCAGTTTCACCGCGTTCGCGAGTGTGCCCTCGTGTTCGCGTAAATGGGAATTTTGGCCAGTAGCTTCTTGTGCTTCGCAAACGTGAGGAAATTTCTGCGTTTGCGAAGAAGGAGTACCTAGACAGACCTTAAATGTTCAAAATTGATGGTTTTCTCCCATTTTGATTTTGGGGATTTGAGAGCTCGGATTTAGGAAAATTTTTTGGGGATTTGCATCGGAAACATTTGGGTAAGGATTCTTGACTCATTTTTATTATATTCCAGTAATCTATCATTAGTTTCTTCATCTAATCAAGGATTTGGGTTGTAAATTGGGGGAGAAAGGCGGAGTAGTTCTCTTTTAATTCCTTAACTGAGTTGTCCTAGCCTATGTATTCATCATGTTTAACCTAATGTCGCATGCCTACTTGTTTAAACTCTTACTTGCTACTTGTGCAACATGCTTAATTGAATTACTTATTTTCCTTGATTGAATTCAGTCTTATATTGTGGGATTTCTTGCTGTAAATTCGTTGTTCCTTAAGTTATGGTTGCATATTTACTTTTAAGATTACGAGGCGGTACCTCGGGAGATCCCCTGTCGCATATTTACTTTTGGGACTATGGGGCGGTACCTCGGGAGATCCCCTGTTTCATATTTACTTTTGGGACTATGAGGCAGTACCTTGGGATATTCCCTGTTGCGTATATACTTTTGGGACTACAAGGTGATACCTCAGGAGCGCCCCAATTATTTACTCTTATTTGCTGTGTTGTTTTCTTATGTAGTTTCTCATTTTCAAATTCTCAGTCTTTCATCATATTATAATGTCTCTTCTGCCTTGTTTCCTTTTATTCTAGTGGGGCCATGACCTGACCTCGTCATTACCCTACTGAGGTTAGGCTTGGCACTTATTGGGGACCATTGTAGTGTACTCATGCTACTCTTCTGCACATCTTTTTGTTCAGATCCAGGTACCTCATACCATCCTCTCTACCTATGAGAAGTGATCACCTGGAGACTTCAAGGTATGGTGCTAGCGTCCGCAGACCTTGAAGTCCCCCTTATATTTTGATGTTGATTTCCTTTACCTTCATTAGACTATGATGTATAGAGATATTTCATATTCCATATATTGAGATTTGATTTTCATCTTAGAGATATTTCATATTCCATATATTGAGATTTGATTTTCAGCTTAATATTCAGTTAATAGGTATAATTGATAGGCTTACCTAATCTTAGAGACTAGGTGTCGTCGCGACATCCTACGGAGGAAAAAATAGGGTCGTGATAAGTTGGTATCAAAGCTCTAGGTTCATAGCTATGATGAGTCACATGCAGGTTCAGTAGAGTCTCGCGGATCGGTACAGAGACGTCTGTACTTATCTTCAGGAGGCTATGGAACTGTTAGGAAAAGTTTCACTACTTCGATTCCTTATCGTATGAGATTTTTACTTCAGATTCTAAATTTTTGACTTTCTACTCTCTCACAGATGGTGAGGATACGTATATCTGGATCAGATGACCAGGCACCCCCGCCCCCTACTAGAGTCGCGAGAGGCCGGGGCTAGGGTAGAGGCCGAGGACTTCCACGTGGTGCAGCCAGAGCACCTGCACGAGCTGCGATAGAGGATCCACTAGTAGTTCCAGTTGGTGAATAGGCACTTGAGACGCCTGTTACTGCACCATCTCTTCAGGAGAACCTTGTCCAGTTTTTGAGTATGTTCGGCACTTCGGCTCAGGCGGGTTGATACCACTTGCTCTTGCCATTTCTCAGGCCGGGGAGGAGCACAGTCTCCCACCACCCGTACCCTAGAGCAGCGGGTCCAGGTTGATCAGGTTCTAGAGGCCATACTGATGCAGCCGGTAGCTCCAGTTCAGCCGAGGTTAGGGCAACAGTTTCAGAGGTGGAGTAGCTCAGGCTCGAGAGGTACAAGAAGTACCACCCTCCCACTTTTAGTGGATTGGCATTAGAGGATGCCCAGCGTTTTCTTGAGGGGTGCCACCGTGTCCTCCGTACTATGGGTGTTGCGGAGTCTAGTGGATTTCTTTCACTATGTTCCAGCTTAGAGGAGCGGCCTATCAGTGGTGGAGAGCATATTATTTGGATAGTCCGGCCGAGGCAGCTTCACTCACTTGGACTCAGTTCTCATAAATGTTCTTGAGGAAGTATGTTCCCCAAAGTCTCAGAAATGCATGGCGCGTAGAGTCTGGGAAGTTGTGCTAGGGTTCTATGATCGTGTCAGAGTATGCATCCGGTTCAGTGATTTGGCTAGGCATGCACCAGCCTTGGTTGCTACTGTTCAAGAGCGGGTTCATCGATTTATTGAAGGGCTCAACCCCAGTATTAGATTTAACATGCCCCGAGAGTTAGAGATGGACATTGCATACCAGTAGGTAGTGGGGATTGCTAGGATATTGGAGGGTATGATGATTCGGGAGAGAGAGGAGAGAGAGGTCTTGATAGTCTGGCACATATAGTAGTACTCGTTCCCCAGCTGCAGCTCATCATGGTAGGGGCTATGTGGGTCGCCCTATTCATTTAGCACTTCCAGCCGCCAGAGGTGCTCCGGCCACTCCTAGGCCCCAGGCTCCCTATTATACACCGCCAATATCTAGCACACCTCCTGCACGGGGTGCTTTCAATGGTCAGTCCAACCGATTAGGCCCGAGCCAGCCACAACAACCACGTCCTCTATGAGCTTGTTTTGAGTGTGGTGACACTCGTCATGTGGTGAGGGATTTCCCCAAACTCGGGAGGGTTGCACCTCCACAGACTACTCAGGCACCGTGTGCTCCACCGGGTCCTCAGGCTATGGTTACAACGCGAGCTACCACTCCACATGCTCAGCCAGATCGAGAAGGAGTTCGGGCAGGTAAAGGTCGCCCTAGAGGGGGAGGCCAGGCCAGATATTATGACCTTCCTGCTAGGACGGAGTCAATTACATCCGGCTCTATCATCACAGGTATTATTCCGGTTTGTCATAGAGATACACCAGTCTTATTTAATCCAGACTCCACTTGTTCCTATGTGTCATCTTATTTTGCTCCGCACTTGGGCGTATCCCGTGATTCTTTTAGTTCCTCTTTCTATGTGTCTACACCAGTGGGAGACTCTATTGTTGTTGACCGTGTGTATCAGTCGTGTTTGGTTATTATTAGTGGTTTTGAGACCAGAGTTGATTTATTATTACTCATTATGGTAAACTTTGATATCATTTTGGTCATGGACTGGTTGTCGCCCATTTATGCTATTCTTGATTGTCACGCCAAGACCGTGATGTTGGCTATGCCAAGATTACCACAATTAGAGTGGAAAGGTACCTTAGATTATGTTCCTAGCAGAGTTATTTCATTACTAAAGTCTCAGCAGATGGTTTAGAAGGGGTGTGATGCGTATCTAGATTATGTGAGAGATGTAAGTGTTGATACTCCTACCATTGAGTCTGTTCTGGTAGTGAGGGATTTTTAGATGTATTTTCAACAGATATTTCGGGCATGCCGCCCAACAGGGACATCGACTTTGGTATTGATTTGTTACCGGGAACTCAACCCATCTCTATTCCTCCATATAGTATGGCTCCTCCTGAGTTGGAGGAGTTGAAGGAGCAGTTACAGGAGTGGCTTTATAAGGGCTTCATTCGGCCCAGTGTGTTGCCTTGGGGTGCTCCAGTCCTTCTTGTGAAGAAGAAGGATGGTTCCATGTGCATGTGTGTCACGACCCAACCTTCCCTCCGTGAGAGGCCGCGACGACATCTAGTCTCTACGACTAGGTAAGCCTAACATTAGTGGTATAAAAACGAAATAAACATAAAATCTAAACCATTAACATTAACAGAAATGAAGTAGGATAGAAATGTTGCTCGGCATATACGATAACACTCTCAAAGTACATACAGAGTTTTCTCAATACTCGGAATATCATAAGTCATAAGCTTCTAAGAATTTACTATCTGTTCTGTACATCAATATTTAGAAATAGCAGAAGAAGAACTACACGAAAAGGAAGAGGGGGACTCCTAGGTCTGCGGACGCGGCAGATGTACCTCGACGTCTCCGTAGCAGCAGAAGCAGGTGCAAGACTAATAATGGGGCTGGAATGATGTACCTGGATCTTCAAACGAAAACATGTGCAGAAGAGTAGTATTAGTACACCACAATGGTATCCAGTAAGTGCCAAGCCTAACCTCGGTCGAGTAGTGACAAGGTTAGGTCCGACCCACTGGAAAGTAATAAATGAGACAGAAATTATATAATATAATAATAGGCTAGAACTGAGCAAAAGGAAACACAAAAAATAATAGTTCAACACACAGAATGAACGACAGGGGATCTCCTAAGATACCGTCTCGTAGTCCCAAAATAAATATGTAGGGAGAACTCCCGAGGTACCACCTCATAGTCTCAAAAGTAAATGTACAGGAAGATCTCCTGAGATACCGCCTCGCAGTCTCAAAAGTAAATATGCATGGGGATCAGCCGGGATACCATCCTGTAGTGCTAAAGTAAAAACGCAGCTCAAACAAATGAAAATAACAATTACAGCAAGAGAATCTATAGTTTAGACTAAGTACTAGCCAAGAAAAGAAGCAGGAATTCACTAAACATGCTGGAAAGAGTTCAGATAAGCAATTAAGACACATAAACATGCTATTATAGTCTAACAGGATAACTACACATGCTAGGACACTTAATTAAGATGAAAACAGGTAATTACTCAGTAAAAATTGAGTTTTTGCAACAAATAGCCCGTGTACGCACTCGTCACCTCGTGTAACCGATACTCATATGTCATATCAGTACCAAATCCTAAGGGTATTTCCCCTACACAAGGTTAGGCAAGCCACTTACCTTGAACCAAGCTCAATCAATCGGTAACAATGCTTCTCCCATGAATATCCGACTCCGAATGGCCCAAATCTAGACAAAATCAATTACATACCATAAATATATCTATAAGAAACTAATATAATTAATGAAATCTAAGCTAAAGTGAGAGATTAAGAAATCGACCCAAAGAGCCTCCCCGGACCCGTGTCTCAGAATCGGGTAAAGGTCACAAAATATGGATACCCATTCACTAACGAGTCTAACCATAGAAAAATTACTCGAATCCGACCTCAAATCGCCTTTCAAGACTTGAAATTTTAGTGTATGAAGTTTCTACCATTCCCCCCTAAATTTTCAACTCAAATCCCTAATTAGATGATGAAAATAGCAATAGATTCACGAAACATAGCCCAATCGGAGTTAGAATCACTTACCCCAACAATATTCTTGAAGAAACCTCAAAAGATTTCCTCACACCGAGCTCTCAAAGTCCCAAAACCGAAATGGGAATCAAATGCTCGAAATTCTCTTTTCTGCCCAATTATTACGAATCTGTGGGATTAACATCGCACATGCGACACTGCACCTGCGAAATTCCTCTCGCAGGTGCGGATTCCACTTAAAGCTCAGAGTCCACTTCTGCGATCATGTGGTCGCACCTGTGCATGCGCAACTGCGGACCCGTTTCCGCTTCTGTGATAACCTCCTAGCATGACTTTCGCTTCTATGGTTTCTTATCCGCAAGAGCGGCTCCACTTCTGCGGTCACATTGTCACACCTGCGACCATTGGCTACCTAGACCAGGGCCGCATCTGCGAGCTACCCTCTGCACAAGCGAGTCCGCACCTGCGGTCTCCCCACCGAGGCCCCCGGGACCTCAACCAAACATACCAAACAGTCCTAATACACCATATGAACTTAGTCGATCCCTCAAATCATATCAAACAACGCTAAAAACACACATCACCCTCCGATTCAAGCATAATGAACTTGAAACTTCCAATTTCTACAATTGATGCCGAAACCTATCAAACCACGTCTGATTGACCCCAAATTTTGTACACAAGTCAAATTCAACATTATGGACCTACTCCAACTTCCGAAACCATAATCTGACCCCGATATCAAAAAAGTCCGCTACCGGCTAAAATCTCCAAAAATTTGACTTTCGCCATTTCAAGCCTAAATGAGCTATAGACCTCCAAAACAAAATCCGAACACGCTCCTAAGTCCAAAATAATCCAACGGAGCTAAAGAAATCAACAAAAATCCATTTTGGAGTCGTCTTCACACAGTGTTGACTATGGTCAAAATCCTAAGACTTATGCTTCTGCTTATGGACTAAGTATCCCAAAACACTCCGAAACCACAACCAACACCTCCCAGCAAGACACATAAGCAGAAAGAGACATGAGGGAAGAAGTAAACAGGAAATTGGGGCTATAAATCTCAAAAAGACCGACCGATTCATTACAATATGTCTTGATTACTGCTAGTTGAATCGAGTTATAGTGAAGAACATGTATCTGTTGTCTCGTATTAATGACCTATTTGATCAGTTACAGGGTGACATAATGTTTTCCAAGATTGACATGAATTCTGGCTATCATCAGTTGAAGATTTGGGAGCCAGATATTTCGAAGACAACTTTCAGGACTCGGTATGGTCACTACGAGTTCCCCGTGATGTCATTTGGGCTGACCAATGCCCCAACAACATTCATGCACTTGGCTCACAGTGTATTATGGCCCTATTTTAACTCTTTCATCATTGAGTTTATTGAAGACATTCCGGTGTACTCCTAGAGTCGTGAGGATCATGAGCGACACCTGAGGACTGTGCTCGAGACTTTGAGGGAGAAGAAGTTATATGCAAAATTTTCAAAGTGTGAATTCTGGCTAGATTCAGTGGCATTCTTGGGTCATATAGTGTCGAGCGAGAGGATCAAGGTAGATCCGAAGAAGATTGAAGCAGTGAAGAGTTTGCCCAGACTGTCCTCAGCTATGGAGATCTGGAGTTTTCTTGGCTTGGCGTGGTATTATCGTCGATTCGCGGAGGGCCTCTCGTCAATTGCAGCACCTATGACCAGGTTGACCCAAAAGAGTGCTCTGTTCAGGTGGACCGAGAAATGCGAGGAGAGCTTTCAAAATATCAAGACAACTTTGACTACGGCCCCAGTGTTAGTATTGCCTACTGGTTCGGGGTCCTATAGGGTGTATTGTGATAAGTAGCGTATTGGTCTCGGCACGATGTTGATGTATGACGGTAGGGTGATTGCCTATGCATCCAGACAAATGAAGGTAGATGAGAAGAAATATCCTATCCACGACCTCGAGTTATCAGCTATTGTTCATGCCTTGAAGATCCATCGGCATTATTTGTACGGTGTTCCGTGTGAGGTCTACACTGATTACAGAGTCTATAACATCGGTTTAAATAGAAAGATTGTAACTTGCAATAACGAATATGGTTAGAGATGCTTATGGATTATGACATCACTATTCTTTATCATCTCGGGAAGGCCAATGTGGTGGTCGATGCCTTGAGTCGCAAGGCGGAAGTTTGGGCAACTTAGCATATCTACTAGTAGCAAAGAGGTCTTTAGCCTTAGCTGTTCAGGCCTTGGCCAACTAGTTTGTCAGGTTTGATGTTTCTGAGTCGAGTCGAGTATTAGATTTGTGGTTTCTCAGTCTTCTCTTTATGATCGTATCAGCCAGCGTCAGTATGATGACCCCCATCTACTTGTCCTCTAGGATACGGTTTAGCACGGCGATGCCAAAGAGGGCACTATTGGAGCAGATGGTGTATTATGAATGCAGTGCAGGCTATGTGTGCCTAATTTAGATTGCTTGCGTGAGTTGATTCTCTAGGAGGCTCACAGTTTGCGTACTCCATTCATCCGGGTGCGTGAAGATGTATCAGAACTTGAGGCAGCACTATTGGTGGAGGCAGATAAAGAAGGACATAGTGGGATATATATATCTCGTTGCCCAAATTGTCAGCAGGTGAAGTATGAGCATCAACGACCAGGTGGATTGCTTCAGAAGTTAGAGATTCCAGAGTGGAAATGAGATCTCTATGGATTTTGTTGTTGGGCTCCCATAGACTCGGAAGAGGTTCGACACAGTATGGGTGATTGTGGATAGATTGACCAAGTCAGCGCACTTCATTCCTGTGGTTACTACTTATTCTTTAGAGCAACTGGCTCAGTTTTACATTCGTGAGATTGTCAGGCTTCATGGAATACCGGTATCTATCATCTCTGATCGGGGTACACAGTTTACATTACAGTTCTGGAGAGACGTACATCGAGAGTTTTGTACTCAAGTGGAGCTGAGTACAACATTTCACCCTCAGATGGACGGACAATCTGATCACACTATTTAGATATTGGAGGATATACTTCGTGCATGTGTGATGGATTTTGGGGGTGCTTGGGATTAGTTCTTGCCACTTGCAGAGTTTGCCTATAAGAACAATTATCAGTCAGGAATTCAGATGACACAGTATGAAGCTTTGTATGGTAGATGTTGTCGGTCTCCAGTGGGTTGGTTTGAGTCGCGTGAGGCTAGGCTATTGGATACCGATCCGGTTCAGGATGCGTTGGAGCAGGTTAAATTGATTCAACATCGACTTCATATAGCCCAGTCCAGAAATAAGAGTTATGCGGATCAGAAGGATCGCGATGTTGCATTCATGGTTGGGGAGCGGGTCTTGCTCCAGATTTCACCCATGAAGGGTGTTATGAGATTCGGAAAGAAGGACAATTTGAACCCTAGGTATAGCCTTTTGAGATTCTTGATAGGGTTGGAGAGGTGGCTTACAGACTTGCGCTACCACCTAGTCTCTCTGTGGTTCATCAGTGTTCAATGTTTCCATGCTCCAGAAGTATCACGTCGATCCGTCTGATGTGTTAGACTTCAGATCAATCCAATTGGACAAGGATCTATCTTATGTTGAGGAGCCGGTGGCCATCTTGGATAGGCGAGTTCAAAATTTGAGGTAAAAGAAAATTTCTTCAATGACGGTTCAATGGATGGGTCATCTGATCGAGGAGGCTGCTTGGGAGATCGAGCATGATATGTGCAATCGTTATCCTCATTTCACAACTTCGGGTATGTCTTTATACTCGTTCGAGGACGAACGTTTGTTTTAAGAGGTGGAGGATGTAACGACCCAACCAGTTGTTTTGAGAGTATTATCCCCAAAACCCTGTTTCCTGCTTCCTCTATCTCATTATATGGTTATGTGGCTCGTCGAGAGGTTTGCTCTTTGGTTTCGGGGTCATATGGGATACATAGCCCCTAATATGGAAGTTTAAATCGTAGGAATTGACCGTAGTTTGAATTGTGTGAAGACGACTCCGGAATGGAGTTTCATCGGTTCCAATAGCTTCTTAGGGTGATTTTGGACTTAGGAGCTTGCCCGGATGTTGATTTGGAGGTTCGTAGGCCATTCCAGCGTTAATTGGCGAAAGTTGGAAAGTTGGATGATTCTTGGGAAGTTTGACGGGAGGTGAACTTTTTGATATCGGGGTCATATTCTGATTCCGGAAGTTGGAGCAGGTCCGCAATGTCATTTATGACTTGTGTGCAAAATTTGAGGTCAATCGTACTTGATTTGATAATTTTCGGCATCGAATGTTGAAGTTTGAAGTTTTAAAGTTCATTAGGCTTGAATCGATACGCAACTCGTATTTTTAGCATTTTTTGATGTTATTTAAAGGCTAGAATAAGTTTGTATGATATTTTAGGACTTTTTGGTATGTTTGGTTGAGGTCCCAGGGGCCTCGGGTTGATTTCGGAGGGTTAACAGATCAAATTTGGACTTAGTGTTGTGGCTAAAGCTTTAGAAGTTCTGGTGCCTGATTTCCTTCTATGGTGCTCCCACGTTCACATAGAAGTGTTGAGTGTTGCTGGGACTTTTTCCTTCACGTTCCCGATGAGAGTCCCGCATCCGCAAAGCTGAGGGGTCTGGGGTATATGCATTCACGAGAGGGACTTCGCATTCGCGTAAATGATCGATAAGTTGGGGCCTCGAGATTTTAGCCTACACGTTCGCGAGAAGAGCTCTGCATTCGCGAAGGCGTGGAGGCAGTGTTCACTACAATACGCGAGTGTGCCCTCGCATTCATGTAAGAGGGAATTTTGGCCAGTAGCTTCTTGTGCTTCACGAATGCGAGGAAATTTCTGCGTTCGCAAAGAAGGAATACCTAGGCAAATCTCAAATGTTCAAAATCAAGGGTTTTTTCTGCTATTTTTATTTTGGAATTTTGAGAGCTCGGATTTAGGAAAAATATTTGGGAATTTTTAGAGGAATCATTTGGGTAAGGATTCTTGACTCATTTTTAATTATATTCCACTAATCTATCACTAATTTATTCATCTAATCAAGGATTTGGGTTGGAAATTGGGGGAAATAGGTGGAAGAAACTTAGGCCAAAATTTTGGGAATTGAAAGGCGATTTAGGGTCAAATTTGAGTAATTTTGGTATGGGAGAGCTCGATATTGTATGAGTGTTCATATTTTGTGACACCCGATTCCAAAACGTGGGCCTGTGTCGACTTTTTGGGGCGATTTTCTAAATTCTTGTTAACGTTTGGATTTCATTAATTAGATTAGTTTCTTATATCTATATTTATAGTATGAAATTGCTTTTGGCTAGATCTGGGCCATTTGGAGTTGAAAAGTTGAGGAAAAGACGTTCTTATTGACTGGCTGAGCTCGAATTGATGTAAGTGACTTGTCTAACCTCGTGTGAGGAAAATGCCCCTTAGGTTTTGGTATTGTTATGATGTTTGAAATACTTGAAGGCCGTGTACGCGAGGTGACGAGTGCGTACGCGGGTTATATGTTGAAAAATTTGGTCCTTGCTGAGTAGTTCTCATTTAATTCCTTTACTGAGTTGTTCTAGCATGTGTAATCATCATGTTTAGCCTAATGTCACATGCCTACTTGTTTGAACTCTTACTTACTACTTGTGCAACATGCTTAATTGAATTGCGTGTTTTCCTTGATTTGCATTCAGTCTTAAATTGTAGGATTTCTTGCTGTAAATTCGTTGTTCCTTAAGTTATGAGTTGCATATTTACTTTTGGGATTACGAGACGGTACCTCGGGATATCGAATATTTACTTTTGGAACTATGAATCGATACCTCGGGAGGTCCCCTGTTGCATATTTATTTTTGGGAGTACGTGGCGGTACCTCGAGAGATCCCCTGTTGCGTATTTACTTTTGAGACTACGAGGGAGTACCTCGAGAGCGTCCCTGTTAGTTACTTCTATTTGCCATGTTGTTTTCTTATGAAGTTTCTCGTTGTTAAATTCTCAATCTTTCATTATATTATAATGTCTCTTTTGCCTTGTTTCATTTTATTCTAGTGGCGCCCTGACATGACTTGACCTCGTCACTACTCTACTGAGGTTAGGCTTGGCACTTACTGGGTACCATTGTGGTGTACTCATGCTACTCTTCTGCACATCTTTTTGTGCAGATTCAGGTACCTCCTACCAGCCCCGCTGCCAATTCGTAGTGATCACGTGGAGATTTCAAGGTATATCTTCCAGCGTCCGCAGACCTCGGAGTCCTCCCCCCTATATCGTTTGATGTTGATTTCCTTTATCTTCATTAGACTCTGGTGTATAGAGATATTTATTATTTCTCTTAGTAGCTTGTGACTTATTTCTACCGGATTTTGGGAATTGTAATTATTTGAATTTCAATTTATCTATTCCAGATATTGAAATTTGAGTTTTAGCTTAATATTCAGTTAATTGGTATAATTGTTAGGCTTACCTAGCCTTAGAGGCTGGGTGCCCTCACGACATCCTACAGAGGGAAAAATGGGGTTGTGACATTACCCAACCCCAATTGAAGGATTCCCAAAATTCATCCCCGAGCCCACGTAGTCGGATTTCGGAATTTTCGAAGAAAGTTGTTATCTATAACCTCACGAACCCAAATATATGATTTTCACTCAATTTCATAACCATTTTTGTGGTTAAATCACATTTTTATCAAAACCTAGGTTTCTCATCTAAACCTATAATTTTCACAAATTTACATGTTAAAATCTACCCATAATCTATGTATTTAACTTGCATTAGATAAAATTACTTAGCTCCAAGTTTCTAGGTAAATACCCCTCTCAAGAAGCTCCAAAATCGCCCAAAAAGTTAGAGAAATGGGTTAAAAATGACTTAAGTCCCGTAATAAATGAAGATCACTGCCTTCTGGACTTCCGCTTCTGCAACTCCTTGGTCGCATCTGCAGAAAGGGCCTCGTAGATGCGGTCCTCCCCTCAGCTGGCTTCCTCGCTTCTACGACCAGCGGCTCGCTACTGCGAGACTGCTTTTGCGGTGAGCTCACCGTACCTGCACCTACCCTCGCTTCTGCCATCATTTGCTTAGCACCTGCACCTCCGCATGTGCGGTCCGGCCCCCACTTCTACGACTCCCGGGAAACCTTGGGTGGGCCTGTTTTACGGTTGGTGGCTCGCTTTTGCAAGCTCGCACTGCAGCTGGCCTTCCGCAGGTGCGATTGCACCAGAAGCTGGATGCTTCAGCCATTTCCTCTAAGTCCAAAACTTGGTCTGCGCCTCGTCTGATTAACACTCGATTCCCCCGGGGCCCCGCCCAAATATACCAAAAAGTTTTAAATCATAAAACAAACTCGCTCGATCCATCGGAATGCATAAAACAACATCAATACTAAGAATCATAGCCCAAACCAAATTGAATCAACTTATGAACTTCAAGTTCTTCCAACTTACTCGGAACGCACCGATACATACTTAAACTACTCAAAATGACACAAAATTTTGTGTGCAAGTCTTAAATCAGCATACAGAACTATTCCCAGGCTTGGAATCCTAAACGGCAATAACACCAAAACCTACTCCAAATTTTAAAACCATCAAGGTGCCAACTATAAATATTAAGCGGCAAAACGCTCTCGGATCATCCAAAATTCGATCCGAACATATGCCCAAGTCCAAAATCATCGTACGAACCTATTGAAACCGTCAATCCCGGTTTAGAGGCCGTTTACTCATAATGTTGACCAAAGTCAAACTTAGCTCTTTTAGCTAACCTTAATAAACCAAGTGATCTGATTTCTACCCGACCCTTCCAAATCTTGAAGTAACCATGCCCATAAGTCATAAAATAGTAAAAGCACATACGGGGAGTCTTATTAAAGAAGTGGGGATTTAGAAAATAAAACAACTGATCGGGTCATTACTGTATTGGTAAAAAAGAGTTTCACACGTAAGCCAACTTTTGACAACTCAGCCAGACACGTGGACACAGGAAAACTCGACAGCTGGATGTGATTCTTTGAAGAGGTATGGTACAAAGAGGCACGGTTCAGTAAACCTACAAACTTATCAGCCACAGGAAATTCAACTTAATCAAAATGGGAGAGAGACACGGTCAGAATGAATCTAGACAAAGTTACGAGCAGATTCAAGGACCCATAATTGATTACTCAAACGTTATGTAACCGAACCCAATTACTGTTATCCTTTGTAATGCCTCATTAATGTCATAATTAGTCATTAATGAGGAACCATAGCAAGATTCGTACGTTATAATAATCTCCTATATATGGGAGGGGAATACAACTTGTAAAGGCATCTGGTTCTCAAATACAATCAACTTCGATCTTCTATTTTTCTGCAATATTGTCTATTATTCATTTTTCTCCATTTATCTTGATTATCAATAACCCGTATTCATCTTAAAAATAAGCTTTAGTCAAAGGGTCTAATTATTTTGTTAAACAAATTGGTTCCGTTACCGGGAATCCAATAATCTTTGTTTACTTTTCAAGTGATATCCTCTGAATTATGTCAAACCCCAAAGACAACAACCAGCAAAGGAGTGGAACCCCAGTTCCATCGCCTTCAGGAACCCCACGTGGTTCGAGGGAACAATCCCCAGAAAGATCCAATAACAACAATGGTGATAATGATCAAACTGTGGAACAAGATCGTGTAAAGCAAATGATTGCAGAGTATGTGAGCCAAGCAATGGAAGAATTTGCGAGAGGGTTACTGGCAGCATTACCTACACCGCCGACGCCACCCCTCAATAACACCATCACCATGGAAAATCCTCAATCTGGGTTGGCAAACTCAGGAAGAGGAGATACTCCTAATGAATCTCTCGAAACGAGACCAGGTATATCTAATAGCTCAGAATTACAAAATTTATTGTTAACCATGTAGAAATAGATGAAGGAGCAGAACGATCGCATCGAACAAATTCCTGGAGTACCACCTATCATCAAAGGCATCGATGTTGATAGATATTCTCAACAACCTTGGAAGCCAAGTGCGGCACCCTTTCCTATACCCAAGAATTTTAAAATGCCTGACGTTCCCAAATATGATGGAACAACTGACCCACGCGACCATGTGACTACTTTCACTATTGGGGTAAAAGGCAATGACTTGACGAAACAAAAGATTGAATCAGTCCTTGTCAAAAAATTTGGGGAAACGCTTACCAAAGGGGCCCTAACCTAGTATTCTCTTCTCCTGAAAATTCTATTGACTCTTTTGCTGAGCTTGCAGATTCGTTTATAAAAGCACACTCTGGTGCACAAAGAGTTGAGAAGAGAATAGAAGACATATTCAAAATAAAATAAGGAGACACGGAACTACTCCGTGAGTTTGTAGACATGTTTCAACGAGAAAGAATGCAGTTACCCAAGGTGCCTGATAATTGGGAAACCATGGCATTTGCAAGCAACCTGAACGATAAAAGCTCAGAAGCTACGAGGCGACTTAAAGAGAGTCTAAGAGAATTCCTCGCTACAACATGGAACGATGTATATAACATGTACAGTACTAAACTCAGAATAGAAGAAGATATCATTGCTCGTTCGAGAGATGAAGATCATTCTAGATCCAGACGTCCTGAATCAGATAGACGATAAGGTAAAAACAGGTACGATCGTTATTTAGGACCCTTGGGACGCGATATCCTCCCCAGGTTCAAAAACACTAGGTCGGACTATAGACCACAAGGAAGAGACGTAGTCTCATCCTCATCTAGATCCAGAAAAGATCGAGATGAACGACCTAAAGGTAGTACTCAAATTGGGGATCATACCTTTAATGTAAGTACTACTGAACTTGTCTCAATATTGAGGAACATAGGAGACAAGGTTAAGTGGCCCAAAGAGATGCGGTCAAATCCAAGTAGAAGAAACCCAGATCACTGGTGTGAATTTCATAACGATCATGGGCACACAACTGCGGATTGCAGATTTTTACAAGGTCAAGTAGAAAATTTGTTAAAATAGGGCTATTTAACAGAATTGTTTAGTGAGAAAGGCAAACAGGCATATATGAGGAACAAGCAGGAGCCCCCAAAGCCTCCTTCTCCAAAACAAACCGTTAACGTAATACACGGGGGTGAAGAAGTAAACAGAGTGATTTGCAAAACAACCACAAAGTTCACAATTACACATGGGAAACGGGCTCGTGGAGAAGACGATATAACCTTCAATGATGCAAATATCAGTGGATTAATGCTTCCGCACAACAATGATCTGGTAATATATTTACTTATTCATGACACTAACGTCAAAAGAGTGTTGATTGATCCAGGCAGTTCAGTCAATATCATTTTGCTAAGAGTCGTGGAAGAAATGCTACTAGGGAATCAAGTAATCCCAAAAGCACGAGCCATATCAGGGTTTGATAACTCTATGGTTATAATAAAAGGGAGAAATTGAGCTTAGCACTTATGCTGAGGGGGTGATCAAAAGTACCAGGTTCCAAGTCATCGTTACTGACATGGATTATAACGTGATCATTGGAAGGCCATGGATCCACGACATGAAAGCGATACCCTCCACATTGCATCAGGTAATTAAATTTCCCTCTGAATGGGGGATTCAACAAATCAAAGGAGATCAGAAGTGATGACTCATAAAATAAATGAAGATCTATCATTCATACATGTTAAGCAGAAGAAAAGAAAGCAAGGACTATTCAAGAACCAATTGATCGACGAAGAGGTAAAAAAACTCTTGAAGATTGGTTCGATACGAGAGGTAACGTACCCTAACTGGCTAGCAAACACCGTGGTAGTACCTAAAAAGAATGGCAAGTGGAGGGTATGCGTAGATTATACTGATTTAAATAATGCATGCCCCAAAGATTCATTCCCATTGCCTCATATAGATCAAATGATTGATGCCACCACAGGTCATGAACTATTAAGCTTTCTAGATGCATATTCTAGTTTATTCAGATTAAAATGGATCCTTTAGACGAGGAAAAAACCTCCTTTATCATGAATAGGGGGACTTATTGTTATAAAGTCATGCCTTTTGGCCTAAAAAATGCTGGAGCCACCTATCAAAGGCTAGTGACCAAGATGTTCCAAGAATATCTTGGAAAAACGATGGAGGTTTACATTTATGACATGTTGGTAAAGTCAATACGTGCGGAAGATCATTTCCAGCACCTTTCTACTACTTTTGATATTCTACACAGGTATAATATAAAGTTAAATCCATAGAAATACGCTTTTGGAGTGCAATCAGGTAAATTTTTGGGTTTCCTTGTGTCAAACAGAGGAATAGAGGTTAATCCCGCTCAAATTAAAGCTATAGAGGAAATACCTAATATTTTAACAAATAAAAAGGAAGTTCAAAGACTGACAGGGAGAATAGCAGCTTTGGGTAGATTTATTTTTAAATCTTCTGAAAAAAGTTTTAAATTCTTCTCAGTTCTCAAAAAGCAGAATCAGTTTGAATAGACTGAAGAATGTCAGCAAGCCCTCAAGAACCTGAAGATTTATCTATCGAAACCACCACTGCTTTCAAAGGCAAAAGAAGGGGAAAGATTGTACATCTACCTGGCTGTCTCAGAAATTGCTGTAAGTGCAGTATTGGTAAGAGAAGAAAAAGGTAAACAATCACCT
>ML373047.1:12659-39761 GCA_005239525.1 Nicotiana knightiana | reverse complement strand
TCCCGTCCGTCTCTCACTCTTCACCTACCACTCATCTCTCTGACTCCCGTCTCTCTCTCTCTCTCTCTCTAAGTCTCTAGAGACTTCTGTCTCTTCATCTCCGATGGAACTCCACCGCCTTCCTCTGGCTATCTCCGACCACCATCCTTTCGACTACGAGCCTCCATGATGTCTCCTCCATCTAGCTCACTTCATCTCTAAAGCCTCGAGGTTCTGAGCTATGCCGACTTGCATCTGGGGCTCCTTCTTTGGTTGTTCCCGGCCTCTCCGGTGGGGTTTTGACACGGCCACGCCATATCCATTACGATCCTTGAGTTTCACGGCAGGTTTTCCATTTATCTCTGATTCTCTTATGAAACCCTAATTTTTGCCTAAACCTCTCAGATCTATGGTGTTTTTAAACGATTCAAGCATGTCTCTTTATGTTTTACATTGTTCTTAACTCGAACCTTAAGGAATCATTAGTTTTAAATGGTTTCACTTTACTTTTTAAAACTAGGTTTCCTAGAACCCTTTTATGCCTGTTTAAAGCTAAGTTTTTCTTTGTGCTTTAGTCGATTATCTGCATATCATAACTGATTATGTGACTTTTACTAGCTTTTATCTCGTTTATGCTAAAAACCCTAATTTTCCTAGACTTCTATATGTGGTTCTGTGTATTGGCATGATTGTTCGTCTCTCTTTTCTTGAGTTTCTGTGATTACATTGCTTTGAATGTGTTCTACTGAGTTTTCTTAGCCCAACTTATGCTTATGACTATTTGGGTTGTTCAGATTTGCATCTTTCTTCTAGCACTTGTTTAACACACTAGTTTACTATGTCTAAACATTCCTGCCTATTTATATGATTGTGACTCCTTCTTCGATTGATTCTAGATCCCCTACTTAGGGGTATGGTTGGCAGACTTTCCTCTAAACCCTCAATTTCTATTCAAAATTAATTGACTCGCTTGTTTAAATTGATTGATTCCTTTACCTTGTTTGTTGAGGTATTCTATTTACTAAATCTTTTCCTTAATTAAAGCTTTCTGAATTTAGTCCTAATTTACTACTCTATACTTAATAAACTTTGACTCATTCCTTATTAGTCATGTACTGATTTTATATGTTACTATGTTTTACCATGTGAATTTTGAAACCCCTTAACTTAAGGGAACAAATGTCTTGATTTCCTGGTTAATTGATTCTGAGTTCCTTGATTCTCATGCTACTTTGATTCTTTCCTTATTTAGTCTCGTATTGACATCTATTTTACCTTATGTGGCTATATGTCTTTACCATTTCTAAGTTTGAATCCCATAACTTAGGGAAACCGTGTCTTAATTTCTCACACTGATTGATTCTGACTTTTTTTATTACCATGCCTTTTGATTCTTACCATATTTTGCTACTCGTTTTTCAACTATAAAAGTTCCAGCTTTTCACAAACACACACACACTGACTTGTGTTAGCACTCTCTCTTTCTTACTAAACATTCTCTGCTCTACTACTCTCCCCTGCTCTTGGTTACTGTTAGCCGGCTATAAGCCAAGGCTAACCATTGTGCTCTTGTCTTGCTCTCTCTCATTCTTCTTGCTTTCCTCTTGACTGGTATGCCTTATTTTAAATTTAAAGCTTCATCAACAACATGATTCTCTACTTGTTTCAGTACTTATTGTTCTTAGTCTGCTTTTGTTTATGGTTCTTCTGCGAAACCTGTAATTATAATACTATCAGCATGCTGTTGTTTCCCTTGTCATGTGTGTTTTTGGGCATATCTATTAGCTGTTTTCATAATTGTGTTGTACCCTAATCCTTTGACCCTCTCTATGTGACTCTTTTATGGTTGGTTTATGGCTATGTCAGAGTAAGCAATCTCCGATCATGTCCCAAACCATTCCTAGATTTACACTGGATTGTTTACCATTAAATGTTCTACCTGTTCCCATCCCCTATTACCACTGCTTGTAATGTCTGAACCTGTTGTAAAGTTGTGTGTGCATTTTTGATGTTGTGTGAGATTGTTACTTACTCATCTCTTTTCAAAAAAATTGTTTTTTGTCAAACAAACTCTCTGGTTTATGAACTCTCTTTCAAAACTCCTTTTCTTTTCAAACTCACTTCTGGCACTTCACTTTACTCCTAGAGATCTAGGTTCCACCCCCTCAGTGTAAGCATTGCTTAGGGAACCCATGAGTTCCCTCTGAACTTTGATGCATTGAGGCTGGTAGCTGCACTTGTTCAACTTTGGTAATTATATCTGGGTGCTGGTATTGGCCAGGGACCCCACGAGGGCCCTGGGGAACTTTGCCGCACCCAGACCATGTAAGGCTGTGAAACTTGAAAGGATTGAGGTTGGGAGATATGGGCCTAATTGAAGGCTCTCTATAGAAGTAGCTTCTTACTTTCCTTTTCAGTAATGTAATTCATTATTCTTGACCTGTAATAATCTGTAAACTAATGCTTGGGGTTGGATAGTGAATATGGGGGGGGGGGACTATGCATGTTTAATATAGTTATGGGTAGAAATCATGATCATAGGATTTACTTTACCTATGTGTGCAATAGTATCATGCTTAGGACATGCATACCATGCATTAGAAACCATGTTTAGGTGGTTTACTTCAGCATCTCTACTATACTCATATTTACTTTAGAAATCCTGTTCATAGCTAATAACTATAATAAAATATGTCGTCATGATACTGCTTCTGCATTTGCATCTAGATATCATGCTTCAGGACTCGTAATCAATGTGTGCATAATTAGTATATATACAGCCGCCTAGGCAAACCTTAGGCCTAATACTTATTAAAACTAAAATTAACTGTTTTATGTCTTGTCTGTATTAATAGCGGTCTTTAAAATTAATCAGCCTCTTCTGAAAACCATAGAACCTTGTTGTTTTTCACTACTTTTACTCCTGCAACTGATGGATTCTCAAAACGATTCTCCTTTCCTGAAGTTCATGAAAATCATTCTGTTTTTTTTTCTAAACCCTTGCTCTATTTTTAAATTACTGGTTCTTAAAATTGTGCACTCATTCTCCTTTTACTAAAACTCCTTTAAACTACTGGTTCTTCTTTATTTCAAAGTAAGTCACTCCTGCTGGAAATTACTCTGCTTTATTTAAAATCTCACTTTACTTCTGATTACTGGTTTTTTAAAAGTTATTCATCCATTTTCTTACTGAAAACTTCATCACTGTTAAATCCTGCTACTGTCTTTAAATTACTGGATTTCCAATCAATTCCTCTTCTCAAAACTATTCTGTCCTTTTAAATTCCCTGCTTTATCAGTCCTTTGTCAAACTTCTGAAACCTACTGTTTTCTAACTTAAAACTCCTGTTTGAAATCCTGCTTTTGAGACCTTGATTGTGTTTGAGACGCGCTATTTATGTGTTTACCTGTGGAGGGATCTGTGAGCCTCTTATCTGCCTTTATGTGTTCCCATATTTGTAATCCTAATTGTTTTATATGTTGCTTAGAGTTTTATCCTTTAAACCTAGGGGTTCAACCTAGTACTCACCTTGTAGGATTTAGTAGTCCTAAACACCCTCCGGGACTTATAGAATGGGATGGGTAATAGCACGCAATAAGCCTTCGTGATCTGCACGCGCTTCTTTAAATAAACCTCTACGGGGTGGGAAGAGTAGAATACGGATATGATGACCGGTGCGCTAATACCACGTGTATCCCCTCTTCGAGGAGTGATTACCGGGTATTTCATTGATGTGATCCGTATTATTTTAAACCTAGGACAATTCTTTTCAAATGTTTTACTTTGATGTTTTTCCCGAAAACCCTTTAAAAGATTTTCATACTTGCTTGAAATCCCTTCTTATATGAACCTTACTTGCTATTTGTTCACTGTCCAAATTCACAAAACTTCTTGGCTGGGACCCACATTTGTGGATCTTGAGGGGTGCCTAACACCTTCCCCTTAGGATAACTTCAAGACCTTACCCAATCTCTAGTAATGCAAACTAGTTCATGATTTATCTACTCTAGGTGCCCTAACGCACCACAAAATCGTTAGGTGGCGACTCTTCCTTAAACCACTTCCTTTAAGGAGTTGTCCAGAATGTCATGAACTCGATCTCTCCGCACCTAACTTGTGCGAGGAAAAAGGGGGGGCGCGACAGATACTGAACCACTACACACCACGATCTCCGACAACCGCTTCTCCAATACTACTCCACCATACTCTGACCCAATGCAATTGGGGAGCCATAACACCGGCGAACTTAACACATTCTATTTGATTAAAGACGACGATATCACCACTCAGGTGAATATTCCACCTCACCTGAATACACCAAGTCTTACTACTTATCAACCCAGACCGGACCATTCCTGATCCCATTGCCTTTCTTCTGTCGGAACTAAAATACTGAAATCTCGAAATCACACCTTGAGAAGACCTTCCTTCAAACCATTCATCACCCCAACATACGGGTAAGCATTCTATCATCATACCCACATCGCGAGACAACCAATCGTATGCATCATAACCACCTAAGCATAGCCTCCAGGCTCTTAATAAACACAGCTACCGAGCTGAAACAACATAAAATTCTTATGCAGGGAAGTAACAACATCCCGACATACCATATGGAAAACATCTCGTACCCTATTCGTAGCACCATTACAATACTAAAATTCCCGATCCATAGCAAGCGCTTCGCGACACATAAGATAGAGTAGGAAGAAACATAGGCATAAGCCTTAAGGGAATCAAATCGCACGACGAGGAATCAACAAGGGAAGTACTCCTAACAGCCCTGTAGCCTCTCGAAGTCAAGTACAGACGTCTCCGTACCGATCCGCAAGACTCTACTAGACTTGCTCATGACTCGTGAAACCTAGGGGAACCTAGAGCTCTGATACCATGTTGTCACGACCCAAAATCCATAGGCCGTGATGGCGCCGGACACCACTGTCAGGCAAGCCAAATCCTTAATTAGTTGAAATACATTCATGTTTTAACATTTTCAAAACCGTTACCTTTTCTTGCATTTCATAATCAAATAAATAAATTTCATAAATTAAATATGACAGCAAATCAATTCAGTTTAATAAAATAAATCTCAACACATCCCCAGAACCCGGTGACACAAGTACATGAGCAACTTCTAAGAATTTTACAAATACTACAAAGCTTGTCTGAAATACAATTTTGACAAGGGATTTAAAATAAAAATAATACGGTAGGAGGGAGACTCTGTCAGCTGCGAAACGCCTCCGGATGATGCAGCCCATCCAAGTCTCCAAATCAACCACTGTGCTATGTAGGTACCATTGAAACAAAATGCACAGCAAGTATAGTATGAGTACGAAAATAACGTGTAACCAGTAAGTATCTCGCCTAACCTCAGAGAGGAAGTGATGAGAGTTCAAATTAGACACTTTCTATAAGTCGGATAAATCTAATCAAGTGAGGTGCTAAGCATAAGTATCATAATCAATTAAATAATAATCAGAGATAAGAAATACCAATTTGTTCCACATTTTACACATAAATCCTCCTTCATTTTTAATTTGAAACTCAAAATATACTTAGGCCATTAAACATGTATAAATCACAGGAAAATACGCAGCATTTATCATGCGCAACAAAATGCCGAGGGTCGAACGGTGCAAACCAACAATAATAAAATGTACACTGTCGAGGGTCGAACGGCTCGAATCATAGAAGCATCTATTTTTCCCTGCTCGCAAATAGATCATGCGACGTGGTCAACATCATAATAATAATAATAATAATAATAATAATAATAATAATAATAATAATAATAATAATAATAATAATAATAAGGCTAACCTGCTCGTGAATCATACATGGGACTTAGGTGCTCATAAGTACACATAATCACACAGTGGATCCAAATTTCATCAGGAAAGCAGTTTTTCAAAGAATTGATAAAATTCTCTTTAGGTGAACATGTAGATAGTATTTAAGTCATTTCTGAAAATTCATTTGTCAAGTTTAATAAGGTTTTAAATATTACTGATTCATCTAGAACACAATTATACAAGGAAGGATCCATTTTTTTCTCAAGTGATTAAGGAAAATAAGCTCTGACCTTCTTAAGTATTCAATTATTAACTCAATAATATCATGAGGCTAATCTCATAGATAAAATCACAGGTACAACAAGTAAGGCATGCTAGTGGGTCCTAGACTACCCGGACATGGCATAACAGTAGCCACGCACGGGCTCCCGTGACCTCGTGCGTACGTAGCCCCCGCAAGTAATAGCTTATATTCATTTAGTTCACCTATGGGGACAATTCCCCCTCACAAAGCTAGAAAGGAGACTTACCTCGCTCCGAAACTTCATAACCGGCTTCAAGCCCTCCCGACGACAACAATTGATGCACAACGCTCAAAACTATCGAAATAACGGTAAACCAATTAGAATATACCCTAATATTCGCCAAAAATTCAGATTATATAAACTCCCATCTCCGCTAAAGAAATTGACCAAAATGCCCTCGGGCCCACATCTCAGAAACTGATGAAACTCAAAAAATTTGACAACGCATTCCGATACGAGTTCAACCATGCAAAAATTTTCAAATTCCGACATCGAATTGGCTTTCAAATCTTAAATTTTTGTTTTTGGAAGATTTGCTAAAAAACAGATTTTTCTTCAGTAAATTCATGGATTCATGATGTAGAGGAATATGGAAATATGAAATATAATCAATATAGGATAAGGAACACTTACCCTAATGTTTTCCCGTGAAAATCGCCCTAAAATCGCACAAAAATCGCCCAAGAACCGTGCTCCCAAAATCCAAAACGAAATGAAGGAAATGAGCATTTTTGGTCCTTAAGTTTCTGCCAAGCCGTCACTAAAAGTCCATTTTCGTCGCTAAAAGTCCACTATAAACATCTTTACCAGCCCCTGTTCAATTGATCATAACTTTCACTACAAATGTCCAAATGATGAATGGTTTAACTTTATGAAAACTATATTTCAAGGGATACAACTTTCTTATTTTTCCAATTTTCATGTTTCTTATATATTTCGAGATATAATCTTCCAAAATAGGCTCCTCGCATCAGAAATTTCTGGGGAAAATGTAAAAACAGCTTTACCAGCCTTCATTCAATCGATCATAAATTTATTCACAAATATCCAAATTGTGAATGGTTTATCTTTTTGGAAACTACAATGAAAGCTATATAACTTTCATGTTTTTCAAATTTTCAGATTTCTTATAGATTTCGATCTGTAAGCTTCCAAAGTCAGCTCTTCGATGCACCAGCTGCTGCTTTCCTGCAGAAATTTCAGCAGTTATATAGTCCGAAATCACTTCTGTTAACCTTCTGAAATCCACCCGAGGCCCTGGCGACCTCAACCAATTATACCAACATGTCCCAAAACATGATATGAACTCTCTCAGGCCTCAAATCACATCAAACAACATCGAAACAACGAATCGCTCTCCAATCCAAATCTTTAAGAACTTGAAATTCCAAACTTCCACATTCGGTGCCGAAACCTGTCAAATCACCTCCGATTGACCCCAAATTTTGCACACAAGTCATACTCAACATTAGGGACATGCTCGAATTTTTGGAATCGCATTCCGACCCCGATATCAAAATTTTCACTTCCGATCAGATTCTTCAAAACCCTTCAAAAAATTTCTATCTTTAGTCAAATGGCTTCAAAATGACCTCCGGACATCCGAATTCACTTTCGATCGCGCTCCCAACCCTAGAATCACCATATGAAGCGATTCCTAGACTCGGAATCTCAAATGGACATCAATATATCTGAAATGCGCTTCAAGCCAAACTTAGGAAATTCCTTCAAAATGCTGACCTCCACAATATAAGCTGAAACGCTCCTGGGTTATCTGAAACCTGATCCGAACATGCACCCAAGTCCGAAATCATCATACGAACCTGCTGGAACTTTCAGATCTTAATTCCGAGGTTGTTTACTCAAAATCCCAGTCTTAACCAATTCTTCCATCTTAAGGCTTCTGAAATGAAGATTTTCCTTCCAGTCTATCTCCGAACTTCCTGAATCTCAACTCCGACCATACGCACAAGTCCTAATACCTGAAATGAAGCTTTCATGACTTTCAACCATTGAACGACGTGCTAGAGCTCAAAATGACCGGTCAGGTCATTACAAGGCATACGACCCGATCCATCGAAGTGTGCGCACTGCCGAGGGTCGAACGACATGAACCATAGATGTATCTATACTGCCGAGGCGAACGACCCAATCCCATTAGAATAAGAAGCTTTGATGGGTCCTTGAACCCACTCACGAATAGACGTGTGAGTTATAAATTTTAAAAGGAAACCTTTTAGTGAGAACGCATAATGTGGGAGAAATTCGTAAGAGTACAATTATCTCGCGGCTAATCATGAAGCCCATTGAATATCTACAAAAGCAATTCTGTCACTCTACACAAGTCTAGTCTCAAGTCTTAATGCAACTTGAAGGAATTTAGTAGGTAAGAAACAACTCAAATAGTACAATCATAGAATGGAGAAAACCTAACTCTACCCGGACATAACATGAATCTAGATACGCACGCAGTCTCATTACCTGGTGAACATGTAGCCCCATAACAAGTAACAGATAACCAATACATCACTTAGGGATAGCTTTTCCCTCACAGAGTTATACATGAGACTTACATCGCTCCGAAGTTCCATAACACGCTCCAAAGCCTCTTTAACACCTTAAATTGATGCCCGTCGATCCAAAACTATTCAAACAAATGTGCAAAAAAAAAAATATATTCTAATACTCTTAATTAATCATTTAAAAAAAATTCCCAACTCCGTTCAAAAAGTCGATAAAAATCAACCCTCGGGCCCGCATACCCCGTTTCCGAAAATTTTTGAAAATAAATTTTTCCCATAACACTCAAATATATTATTTATTGTATATTTTATGTCCAATTTCGTGGTCAAAATTCAAAAATACCAAATTTTAGGTTTCTTTCAAAATCTCACAATTTCTACCAATTTTCATGCTTGAATCCATATAAAAACCATGTATTTGACTCAGAATGTGAATAACCACTTACCCCATTATAGTTGATGAAGATGGCACTCCAAAAGTGCTCCAAGTCTCGCACCTGCGAGGAACCAAGCCAAGGTCGTTGGCCGCTTCTGCGACCCTCATGCGCATTTGCACCCACGCTTCTGTTCTACCTACTCCGCAGGTGCAATCCCACTTCTGCGGTGAGATGACCGTTGATATCCAATTTTTTCCTATATATTTTTAAATATGCATAAATACCTTCAAAATGGCATATATGTGCATATATAAGCATGCACAAGGTTTTTATGATTTTTCCCATAATTTTAAGGGTTTAAATTGATTTATTTTCTCCCCTTTTTATTCATAAAATCCACAATAATTATTTCCAAAATTATTATTATGATGATTTATTCATTTAACTTCTATACATATACCAAAATGTAGTTAATATAATTTTTATGCATTTTTATAATTACATTTGGTATTTTTGCAAGCCAAATTGCATATAATTACAATGTTAGCCCATTTTAATGTATAATTATATCTTCTACGTGTAAAATTGGCCCCTATATTTTTAAAATGATAACTATACATTTTTAATCATTTTTGTATAGATAAATTGTTTTCAGAAAAAACTATTTATTATTTTATTAAAATTAAAATAGGGAAATGGGATATTTAAATCATAGCCAAATTTGAGCCCAAATTGAACCCACTCCCAGACCAATTTACAACCCAATTAACCCGACCCAGACCCTATAAACTTCTACCCAAACCCGGAACCCATTTACCCGATCTAATCCTGATCGTTGATCTCCCAGATCAACGGTCCCTTTCCTTTTTTAATCCTAAAGACCACTAACCCTACATCATTTTCCCAAACCCCGCTACCTTCAGAGGCTCTCGTCTCTTCTCTTCTCTCAACCTAACTCTAGCCTCCGTAAACCGCCACCTCACTTGCTGGAAACCATGGGGTTCTTACCCCTCCTCGACCCTGAGGCTCCGCCTTTCATGTTTGTGTCACTGATGAAGGTTTTCAAGCGACCCTGAGGCAATCGCTCCCATCTCTGGTCCCATGCCATGTTTTCCATCCTCCTACGGCCATTCGAGTAAGGCCTTTGCATTTTCCGGCCAAACGCCGGTAATATCTAAGTCTCTCTTCTCTTTTGGGTTTTCTCTGGAAACCCTAGTTCTACGATCTGTCAATCTACCTAGATCTGCGATAGATCTATGTTTATTCTGAGGTTTTTACTTATTCTCTCTTAAAACCCCTTTGTTTTTCAAGCGATTCTTCATTTTTCAAGAACTAGGGTTCTTAAAACCTTTTTTTTATAAAACGGTTTCTTTCTGACTTTTAGTACTATCCTATGATTTTCATCATGTTAAACGTTTATGTGAGTTTTTCCCCATTTTGTCCGATTCATTTTTTTAAAAGCGCCAAATTTCTCGGTTTCAATCTGTGGTTCTGAGTTTGTTTGCGATCATATGTTTACCTGTTCTATTATGTTTACTGTGTTCTCATGAATGCTTCGTGATTTCGTGATTTTACCCCATGTTTGCCTATTAGGGTTTCTGGATTCGATTACTTTTGCCTATATCATGTCTATGTTGTGATTCGTACTGCGTTCTATACGAATCCCTAACTTCTATATGGTTTTACCTTACTAGTCTTCCCATGGTTCTGATTTATGTCTATTATATGTTTATTGCACTTATTCTCATAATGTTGTGACAAATCTGTGCTATCTTTTCTATTTGTGAATCCCTGAACCTCTA
Organism: Nicotiana knightiana; assembly: GCA_005239525.1. Taxonomy (NCBI): domain Eukaryota; kingdom Viridiplantae; phylum Streptophyta; class Magnoliopsida; order Solanales; family Solanaceae; genus Nicotiana; species Nicotiana knightiana. The sequence continues at coordinate 28,980 of ML373047.1, read as the reverse complement.
TGATTGACACTTAACTGATTTTGCATAATGTTCTCTACTGATTTTTGAGCATTTCCTTAATTAAGACGTGCTAATTTCCTATTTCTCTTTGTTTGTATAATGCATATCCCGCTAATGTGTGATATTTTCCTTGATTGATATTGATTTCCTGTAATTAGAACCTCACTCGAGGGTCTCCTTACTGATTTCCAGCATATATAAATTATTTCTTACCTTATTTCCATAAATGATTTTGGTATCAAATTGATTCACATATATTTTCCTTAAATAGAATTCTGAACTTGGCCTTACTTACATGTGATATACCTATACCATACTTATACTACTTCCTTATTGTGTTAAGATCAGCATTACATGATTCCTTTCCTTATTTGTCACTTCTTATTACCGTTTGAGTATGACTCCTTAATTAAAGGAAGTCTTTTAACAATTTTATTCTAATTAATTGTTTACTCCCATAATTACTGTTGAAACTGTTGTTTTACCTTATTCTTCTGCCTGTTTTTAAACTATAAATACCTCTACTCTCTCCTTAGCAAAGACACGAACAATACACTGTTCTGAACTCTCTCACACGCATATACATTCTCTCTTGTTATTCTTGCTGGTTACTTGCTATTCTCAGTCGGCTGCAAGCCAAGACTGAGAAACTATATACTCTACTGCTCTGCACTCTACTGTTCTTCACTCTACTGCTCCTCACTATGCACTTATTCTCTCATTTAACTGGTATGTTTTCCAGTTTAACTTAAAGCATAAAAAATAACATGCCTCTTTTAATATTGCAATTCCTTCTGTTTCTATTATGCTTCTACTTGTGGTTCTGCTGTCTACCTGCAATTAGCATGCCAATTTGTTGTTTTACCAATGTGATTATCCTTTTCCCTTTAGTTTCAGCATGTTTTACTGCCTTCTTATATGTTTCACTAGGACTCTGTCTTACCCCCTAATCCCCAGCACATTATAAGCATGTATTTGTGTCACTTAGTCACATGTAATTCTGAACATATGTTGTAACTCTTTCCCCTGGACCTGTGTGTAACTCTGTTTGTTATGTACTTCCTCTTTGGTATCCCTCAATATGATTCCGTTAAGTTTCTGGCCTGAACATCTTTATGAAAATTGTTCTATGGTGGTTAAAGTTCTGTGATACTTTAGTATTTCTCTATTATTAACTTGTATGCAAATCTACTTCATGAGCAGTCTACTTGTCCCCAATCCCTTATTCCCTGTTTGTGACGGCTTCCTTGTACTATGCATGCTGATGTGGTTCTGAGTTGTTGGTTGTCCTAATCCCTTTCTTTCAAACTGTTTTCACTAAAAGCAGAGTCCCCTGTTCTCAAAAATTTATTTCAAACCACTCATTTTCAAACTGTTTTCCTACTCAACTCTCTAAAACTATGTAAAGCACTCTCGCTATACTCCTAGACCTTTAAGTTCTGCCCCCTTAGTGTGAGCATTACTTTGGGACCCTTGAGCTTCGTCTGAACTTTGACACACAAAGGCTGGCCATTCCACACTGCACTTACTCAATTTGGTTATGAAAATCTGGGTGTGAGCACTGCCCGGGATCCCTTGAGATCCTTAGGGAACTCTGACACACCTGGATTTGTATGGAAGGTTGTGAACTAATGGAAATAAGGATTCTGGAGATTCTAGACCTATCAGTAGGCTCCCTATATCATAACTTCTTTTTTCTTATTTCAATTATGTAATTTATACAAATAGCCTGTAATAACTACTTGTAAACAACTCTGGGGATGGATAGTGGAAAGGGAAGGGGTAACCATGCATGCTTTAGCTATTAAAAGGATAGAAAGCATGTTATTAGGTTTATATTCATACTTGCGCAGTAGAAACTACGCTTAGGACTCATTTCATGCATTAGAGATCATGTTCCCTAGGACTTATACTTACTGTTTTAAGCATGTCGATCTCACTATCATATCACTTGGAAAAACCTGCGTTAAAATGTGTTAATAACTAGTACTTCACAATCATGCTCTACGCTGCCATGTACACTTAGAAATCTTGTCCCTAGGATTACACTAACAAACTGTATTCTTGCATATTTTGAAATCGTGCATAATACTGTGAGTATTTAGAAATCCTGCTTAGAACTCTGCATATGCATCATTCTGCATCCCTACCTATGCATTAGATACCATGTTTTAGGATTTCATTCATACTCGCTTAACAAAACCTAGTCTAACTACTGTTGCATGTTATTTTACACCTAGGCAAGCCTTAGGAAATAAGTTAAAGAAATAAAACCAGAACTGTCCTTTGTGATTAGTGTTCAACTGTCAGCATGCTTAAAACCAGTAGGCAAGCCTGATTAAGACTTCATCTCTGTGTTATGCAACAAGTCTGTCTTTGTGTTATCACTTAGATACCATGCTTAGGATCTGAACCTGAATCTGGACCTTAACTGTGTATGAGTCATGTTGTTTATGTGTACTACCTGTGGAGGTATACTTGTGCCTTGTATCTGCTTTTCTGTGTTCCCACTTAATTGCAGTCCTATATGTTTCTTGTTTGTCGCTTAGTGTTTTGCCTTTAAACCTGAGGGTCTGCCTAGCACCTCCTTTATAGGATAGAAGTCCTAAATTCCTCCGGGACTGATAGGAAGGGACGGGTAACATCATGCAATAGAGGTCGTTGACCAACACTCGCTCTAATTACCTTTACGGGGTGGGAAAGTGTAGAATATGGTTATGATGACCGGTACGCTAATACCACGTGTAGCCCCTCTTTGAGGAGTAATTACCGGGTATTGTACTGATGTGATCCATATTATTATAAACCTAGGATTCCCTTTATATGATTACATCATAATCCTCTCAAAATCTAACCTTCTTTACTATTTTCAAACATCTGCATGCTTAAGACTTAAATCCCCCTCTTATTTGAGTCTTTATTTGTTTGTTTGCTAAGTCGTACAAATTCACAAAAGCTGTTTGGCCGGGAACCACACTTGTGGATCCTGAGGGGTGCCTAACACCTTCCCCTTAGAATAATTTCAAGCCCTTACCCTATCTCTGATCAACAACGTAGTTGTAAATGAACCCCTTTGGTGTCCTAACGCACCTTTAAAAAATCGTTAGGTGGCGACTCTCAAAACCACAAACCCCTTTCCCAAAAGGAAAGAGTTGTCACAACTGAAATATCATAAACCCGATCTCCGCGAGGAAAGAGGGGGGCGCGACAATGAACGCATGTGCGGTCTCAGCACTGCCCAACAAAATCTGCATTTGCTCCCCTCTTGGCCGCTTCTGCGGCTTCGTACCTACGGCCAAAACCTTGCAGGTGCCATTACACCAGAAGACAACTGCTTCAACATTTCTTCCAAGTCTAAACTCGATCCGCTGACCATCCAGAATCCACCTGAGGCCCTCGGGACCCTAACCAATTATACCAACGCCCAAAATGTGTTACAAACTTAGTCGAAACCTTAAACCACGTCAAATAACATCAAAATCATGAATCACGCCTTGAATCAAACTTATAAACTTTCAAATTTCCAGATTCTATATCTTATGCTGAAACGTATTAAATCAAGTCCGACTGACCTCAGATTCGCAAACGATCCATAATAGACATTACGGACCTACTCCAACTTCCAGAATCAGAATCAGAATCCAACCCCGATATCAAAAAGTCCCTCCAGGTCAAACTTCCCAAAAATCATCCAATTTCTAACTTTCGCCTATTGACGCTGAAATGACCTACAGACTTCCAACTCAACGTCCGGATACGCACCTAACACCAGAATCACTATACAAATCTATTCCCAGGCTCGAAACCCCAAACGGACATCGATAACATCAAAATTCACTCCAACCCCAAACTTAGGAAATTCTTAAACCTTCAAAATACCAACCTTCCGTAATAAGCACCGAAATACTCGTGAGCCACCTGATTCTTGGCCCGAACACACTCCCAAGTTCGAAATCATCATACGAACCTATTGGAACCTTTAAATCTCGATTCTGAGTTTACTCACAAGTCAAACATTTACCAATTCTTCCAACTTAAAGCTTTCGAAAATAAAATTTTCTTTCCAAATCAATCTCGAACTTTCCAAAATTCCATTGTGATCACACGTACAACTCATAACACCTGAAGTGAAGCTACTCAAGGCCTCAAACCACTAAATGGCATGCTAGAGCTCAAAATGACCGGTCGGGTCGTTATATTTAAAATCTCAGAAAAGATGCATATTTCACTAGGTATATATTGAAGAAAGCTAATACATTATTAATACATTCATTAGCTAAACGTACAAAAATTTAAGTTCTGAGGCACACATTTTAAAGCTACTTGAAAAATAAATTCTTTCAAGATAGGTAAAAAGTTGTTATAGAGAGGTAAAATATAACTTAAAAATCGATTCTAAGGAAAAAATGACTTTTATAGTGAATGTTTGTTATATAATGATGTTGTTATAGAGAGGCCTGACTGTATTTTTAGTGAGAAGCAGTTTGTGCTTGGCTAATCAATTTGAAAAGCACTTTTGAACAACAATTACTGTCTGGCCAAACGAGAGGCATAACTAGGATTTGAAGCTTATGGTTTGGGGACAATAATGCATTTAAGTTACTGAGTTCTAAATTAATAATTTGTACATATTCAATGAATTTTTACGACAAATACATAGTTTGAACAAAAACCCGGTATACTATCTCTGCCTCTGGGCCAAGCTTTTAGAAAGTGCTTCTAAGTGTATTTTTCTCAAAAGTGCTTCTAGAAGAAAAAAAATACTTTTGGGAAGAAACTACTTGTTTTTACTTCTCAAAAACTTCCTCTGCTTCTATCAAAAATACTTTTTTCTTTCTAAAAGTTTGGTCAAACACTTTAACTTTTGGAAACATTAATTTTGGCCATCAAAAAAACTTTTGACCGGAAAGAAGCTTGACCAAACAGGCAATTCGAAAATATAAGTTATTGATCATCTATTGGACAAAATAATGAGCAACAAAGTTCACATTGTAATATAATCCAATGAATCACCAATGAACCTAAAGAGCACAACAAATCAACTGATTTACATGCTCAAGATGTACATATTCAGCAATGCACATCAGTAGTGGACACAGAGAAATGAACAAAAAAATGGTTAGAGAATTGGATTATGAATGAAAACGAAGATCTTAGCAATTTTTCATGCAAATCTGGCTAAAAACCTTATTTAGTCAAAATATTATTTCAACACGTTCTCTTGACCATTTTGGATATATACCGTTGGCTAAATAATAACCCATATCATATTCTTTTCTTTGAATAACATAATGGGTGGGAGGAGAAATACTTGCAGCAAGATCGAAAAACAAATGTGATGACTCTAAAACATTAATGTCATTATTGGTATTGGGCATACCAAAATATGCATGCCATATTCAAAGGTCATAATCAGCTACAACTTCAATAATTATTGATGGGGATCCACTACGACCTGCATATTTTCCATCCCATGTCGTTGGACAATTTTTCCATCTCCAATGCATGCAATCTAGACTGCCTAACATTCGTGGAAAACCACGTTGTTCATTGATGTGTAGAAGCCTTGCAACATCGTTAGCTGTTCGTGATCTCAAATACTTATCAAGACCCAAAATCACACCACATGCATCGTGATGGTACTTAGTCTCTAAGACTGATAATCCGATTATAATTACATTTCGAGCCATTTTTTTAATATAATTTAATACAAGTGTCGAAAGATAAAACGGAAAACAAATATAACCACCTCCCAAGATTGGTAATACTGAGTCACGAACTCTAACTGAATACATGAAATGATCTCAAGGATCGAATATACAATATTGTTCGAATAAGAGTTGATAGTACAATAAAATGGAAAGACTTCAAGGGACTGCGACGTCCAAGTAGCTCTACCTTGAACCTTTGCAATCAACACTCTAACTCTTCCCGAGTCCGATATCTCCAATACCTGGCTCAGCACAAAAATGTGCAGAAGTGTAGTATGATTACACCACGGTCGGTACCCAGTATGTATCAAGACTAACCTCGGTGGAGTAGTGACGAGGTACAGTCAAGACACTCACTAGTCAATTAACCTGTGCAATATAGCACTATACAATATTACTGGAAACCAACTAGCAATGATAGCAATAAAAATCAACCAGTGATATAAACATCAAGGCAACAAGATTGCTCAAACGAGTAAGGAACACAAGTACAACCAATTAATCAAGTCCTCCAAATATAAATCTTTCACATATAATTCTTTTGAATAAATACCTTTTGAATATACTTCTTTCAAATAAATATCTTTGGAATCTAATCATTTCAAATAAATATCCTTTGAATATACTTCTTTCAAATAAATATCTTACGAATATAAAGTCTTTCAAATAAAAGTCACTTTGTAACACCTCATTTCATAATTATAAAACACGGGTCTCAACCCACTTTCATATTTTTATAATACGGGTCTTAGCCTACTTTCATATTTCCACGGCACCTCGTGGCCATATTTCTATCAAAACTGCACAGACAATTCACGTGCCAATAATAAAAATTATTATATTTTCCCGGCATTTTGGGCCCGCATTTCATATCACAACTGCATGGACAGTTCAAGAGTCAATAACATAATCATTATATTTCCCTGGCACCTCGTGCCCACATTTCATATCACATCTGCACGGACAGTTCACATGCCATTAACATAATCAATATTTTTCCTTGGCACCTCGTTCCCACATTTCATATCACGTCTGCACGGACATCTCACGTGCCAATAACATAATCCACTCGGCAATAGCCACAAGCTCACAATTACAACATAGATCAGACTATTATTGTAACGAACCGGCCGGTTATTTTGAGAATTTAAGTCCTGTTTGTCGGTATAAGGTCTTGATCAGCCCCGTATTATGTGTATCAACTTGCTTGCTGGTTCAATCCAGTTACCGAATGATTCAGAGTGAAATTGGAAGAAGGACTCAAGTTTTGGAAGCTTAAGCGGTAAGAGTTGACTAGAATTTGACTTTTTTATAAACGGCTCCGAAATGGGTTTTGTATGATTCCAACAACTTCATATGGTGGTTTTGGACTTAGGCGTGCATCCAGATTTGGATTTGGAGGTCCGTAGGGTAATTGGGGCATTTCGGCGAAAGTTGGAAAAGTTGGAGTTTGGAAGGTTGGGAGGTTAGAGTTGACTTTGGAGATATCAGGGTCAGTATGAGATTCTGAAGTTGGAACAACCCCGTTATGTTATTTGGGACTTGCCTGCAAAATTTGACGTCATTCCGGGTTGATTTGATAGGTTTCAGTGCGAGTTTTAGAAGTTGGAAGATTTAAAAGTTTATAAGTGTGATTCATGGTGAAATTCGTAGTTTCGATATTGTTTGATGTGATTTGAGACCTCAAGCGAGTTTTTGTTAGGCTATGGAACTTGTTGGTGTGTCTAGATAGGATCCTGGGGGCCTCGGATGAGCTATGGGCCCTTTTCTCATTGTTTGGTATAGCTGTGCTGTTATCTAGTGTCCCCTTCTATACGATCGCGTAGCTGAAGCCGCGATCGTGAAGACCTGTTGGTGGGATGACTATTACTTCTTCGCATTTGCATAGGCCTATTCTCAATTTCTTACATGTGCTTCTGCTTCCTCTCCACGTTCATATACCTCTGTTCGCGTTCGCATAGTGCTCTTCATCTGGGCAGTATTTCTCCTTAATCGCGATCACACCTCTTCTTCCACAATCGCGAAGAGTGAATTTGGGCAGCAAGAAACTATTTCTCTACGTGATCGCATGTGTCCTTACGCGATCGCACTGTACATTTTGGGAAGTAGCCTTTTTCTTCTTCACGATCGCACTACTTCTTCCGCGATTGCGATGTACAAATACCTAGGTAGAATATAAAGTTCTCTATTCCGAGGGTTAGCCATTTTCACCATTATTGGAGTTCTAGAGCTCGGTTTTGAGAGATTCTTTGTGGGTTCTTCAAGAAAATCGATTGGGTAAGTGTTCTTCTCCTAGAATTAATTATGTTCCAGGATTTTATCTTTCTTTTTATCATTTAATTTGTGTTTTGAGTTGAGAAAAATAGAGGTTTTTGAAGAAAATTTTCAAAATGAAAAATCATGATTTGAGGGATGAACTGGTATTGAAATTTAATAATTTTAGTATGGTTGAACTCGTATCAGAATGGGTGTTCCGGTTTTTTGAAAATTTGTCGGGTTCCGATGGGCAGGCCCGAGGGTCGACTTTTGGGTCGGTTTTTAGATTTTGATAAAGATTGAGGCTTTATAATCCAGACTGGTCTCTTATGAGTTTTATTTATGCTTTTAAGTTATTTTGGCTAGATTTGAGTCTTCCGGAGACCATTTCACCCGAGAAGTTCATTTTTGAGTATCGGTCTGTCTTCTTTGAGGTAAGTATCTAGCCTAACTTCGTGTGGGGAAACTACCCCTTAGGATTTGGGCCTCTATGCTAATTGTAGTTCGTGTACGCGAGGTGACGAGTACGTGCTCGACTTATTTGTGGAAAATTGGGCTTTTAGGGTTCATAGGTCCTTGTATTTACTAAATATGCAGTTGTTCTTGTTATGATTACGTTTCCTGATTACTAGTTTCACCTCTACCTGCTTTAATTAGAATTAATTTCTTCATGATCCACTTTTCTTGATTATTTAATTCATATGTGCCTTAACTGAAATTGTTACCTTTCTATTGCCATGTTATCCTTTCCTAACTGCTTATCTTTATTTGAAATTGCTACTATCTCTTCTGTAATTGTTTAGCCTTAACTGAGATTATGGTTATCTTTCCACTGCTTCTTAGCTGAATTTGTTGTATCTATTTCTTTATTTTCCCAACCTTAAAAGAAGTTAGATATCATATATTTTAGTTAATTTATCCTTATTTGGAATTATTCGATTTGTGTTAGCTCCCTCATTGTCGAGCTGTATATTGTGGATCGTTGTTACATAGTATTTCCTTTCTTGTTGAGTTGTTCTTAATATGACTAGCATTCTCTATTGTGGCTACTCCTTGTGAATTAGTTCCTCTGTTTCTTTGAGTTCTGGAATTTCTGAGTCGATTTATTTGTCGTACCTTTGAATTATTGTCATTGTTGTTGTTGTGCTTTTTGTTGTGATGCACGAGGTTTTTGCCCTGTGGTTGCTGTTATTTTTATGCACGAGGTTTCTACCGTGCAGTTGTTGTTATTGTGATGCACGAGGTTTCTATCGTGCGGTTGTTGTTATGGAGCTGCATGAGGTTTCTGCCGTGCTATTGTTACTGTTGATATTTACACATGCAGCGTGACAAGGGGGAATATATATATATATATGTGTGTGTGTATGTGTGTGTGTGTGTGTGTATGTTTTTGTGTGTGTGTGTGTGTGTGTGTGTATGTGTGTGTGTATGGGTTGTCGCATGTGGCGAGACAAGGTGGGAACATTGTTATGCAGTGTGGCGAGACAAGGCAGGCACTTACTTTATTATTGCACACGTGGCGAGACAAGATGGACTATGTCATGGAGTGATTTGTGATGACTTGTGATGGCCTGGGAGCATTTTTGTTGTTGATATACAATTACCTGTGTGAGCTTTATCTTGTGAAAAGTTGTGGAAAAACATGCTACATGTTGTCCATTTCTTTTCCTATACTTACTAGCTGGCACGAACTATGTTAGGAAAATTGCACAAACATACACGTAGTTAAGGACTCTTATCGGTTAAGAGGTTTCTTGACATTGTTGAGTATAGATGCACACCCTTGTTTACTTGCCTTCTATGTGAGAATGACTCTATTTGGCACGTGAGTCGTCAGTGTGGTTATAAATTGTAATGAGATCACATGATGCTAAGTGTTAGGGTTGAGTATTTGGGACCCGTGAGTTGTGAATATTCTGAGGTTCGGTACCTCGTGGAAGTTATTTGCTAAAACCTGGTGTGAAAGCGATCGTTTTGTTGAGTTGTTATTTGCCTTTCATTTATTTGTGATCACCGGATTTAGACTATGTTTCCGTACATCTACTTTATCATTATTATGGTGTTCCGCTGTTAATCATTGTTTTTCCTTTCTTACTGCAATTACCGTATTATTTGTCATTATGCACAGTCATTACTTAAATATCGTACTCTATTGTCTCTACCCTGATACTTGTTTAGATTATTTAGTCCAGTAAGTGTCTTGATTGTTCCTTGTTGCTATTCCACTGAGGTTAGTCTTGATACTTGTTGGATACCGTTGTGGTCTACTCGTACTACAATTCTGCACATTTTTGTGCATATCCAGGTATTGCGAAATCAGTTGATCATTAGCTAGTTATGGGGATTGTTGCTGTGGAGACTCAAGGTAAACCTGGTGATGCGTTCGCAGGGTTCGGAGTCACCTTTCTATGTTGTATTCACACTGTTTACCTATTTCCAAATAGTTGTATTTAGAGATTTTTCTAGCTAACTCTGTAGAGCTTATGACTTGTATTACCGGTTTTGGGAATTGTAAATTTTATAAAGATTTCGATTTTGAAAATTGTTAGATGTTATTTAATTATTGTTGTTATTCAGTTAATGTTAGGCTTACCTAGTCCCTAGGACTAGGTACCATCATGACGCATAACATAGGGAAAATTGGGTCGTGACAATTATCAAGATATAAACATAAACACAAGGAAAATCAAAACATCACATGAAAACCACCAGCGCAATAACCCCGCATCATCACATAAAAATTATCAACACATTAACCCAACATCATCACATATCATCCCTGTCAATAGCCACATTTATCTCTCCTATAGCCACCCTTCTCATTCCTGTAATATCCTCCCTTATCCCTCCACCGTGATAATATCAATAGCCACCCTTATCGCTCATATAGTCATTATCACTCCTATAATATCCTCCTTTACCCCTCCGTTTAATAGCCTCCCTTATCACTCCGCCCAGACAATATCCTAACACACATGACAACAGTGAAATGCCACCCTTATGCCCGCATAATATCAACACTGAGATGCCACCCTTATACACCGCATAACAGTGTAACAACCCGGCCGGTCATTTTGAGAGTTAGAGCCCCGATCCCCTATTAACTGCTTTCCCCATATCTATTTCTACTATTTTTGTTGCGTGTAGGGTTTGTTTTGGTTTTTTAAGTAAATTGAGACACTTAGTCTCTTAATTGGGAGCTTGAGTTGGAAAGGTTGACCGGATGTCGTGTGTATAAACGACCTTGGATTTGAAATTTTGATGGTTTTGTTAGCTCCTATAGGTGATATTGCACTTAGGAGCATGCCCGGAATGTTATTTGGAGGTCTGTAGTAGATTTAGGCTTGAATTGGCAAAAGTTGGAATTTTTGGCAATTTTGGTCGGCAGTTGAAATTTTGATATCGGGCTCGGAACTGAATTCCGGAAGTTGTAGTAGGTTCTTAGTGTCATTTTTGACTTGTGTGTAAAGTTTGAGGTCATTCAGATGAGATTTGATATGTTTCGACGTCTTTGTAGAATTTGAAATTTTCAAAGTTCATTAGGCTTGAATCCGTGTATAATTCGTGTTTTTGTTGTTGTTCAATGTAGTTTGAAGGCTCGACTAAGTTTTTTTGATGGTTTAGGATTGGTTGGTATGTTTGGTTGAGGTCCCGGGGGCCTCGGGTGAGTTTCAGGTGCTTAACGGGTTGAAAATGGACTTAGGAGAATTTCTGAGTTGCTAGTTCTGGTGTCTTTTGCACCTGCGGGGGAGGTCCGCAGGTGCAGCCCCGCAAAAGAGATGTTTGGGTCGCAGATGCGCATGTAGGCCTGGAAGTCTATGGTCGTAGATGTGACGAGTGGTCCGCAGATCTGTGGAAGGGTAGTCGCACATGCAGAGAATAGAAGGACCCAAGGCTCCGTAGAAGCGGACGATTAGCCCAAGAAGCGCATGCGCATATGCGGACAAACGAGCCCAGGTGCGGACCCTGGGGTTTAATGAAATCTCATAGATGCGGAGTCCCAGCCACAGAGGCGGGACCGCAGATGCGGTCCTGGGATTGCAGAAGCGATAGTCGCTGGGCAGAAAAAGGCATTTTCGAGGGTTTGACGTCATATCACAAAACTCGATTTGGAGCTCAGTGGAAGACAAATTTTCAAGATATTTTCAAGGAGAGCTATTGGGTAACGATTCCTAACTTGATTTTGATCATATTTCATTAATCTATTGTTTTATTCTTCATCTAATTAAGAAATTTGAGTGAGAAAGTTGGGAAAATAGGGGGAAATTTCCCCAAACAAGAATAAAAGCTTTAAGTGGGATTTAGGTGTTGTTTTTGGATGATTTTTTGTATGATTGAACTCATGAGTGAATGGGTGTTCGTATTTCGTGATTTTTACTCAATTCTGAGATGTGGGCCCGGGGAGGTTATTGAGCGATTTTCCAATTTCTTGCTTTAACTTTGATTCTGTTTGTTAGATTAGTTTCTTGTAGTTGTATTTATGGTATGTAATTGGTTTTGAATAGATTTGGACCATTCGGAGTCGGATACTCGTGGCAAGAGCGTAATTTTGGATTGATTTGAGCTTGGTTCGAGGTAAGTGACTTGCCTAACCTTGTGTGGGGGAACTCCCTTTAGGATTGATACTATTGTTGTTATATGAGAGCCGTGTACGTGAGGTGATGGGTACACGAGCTATGTATTATAAAAACCGATTTTCATTAAAGAGTAACCTATCTTTCCTCATATATGAACTTATTAGCTTGTGTAGCATTCTGTTAGACTAAGAAAGCATGCCTACTTGAACTAACTATTTACTTGAACTACGTGCAACATGTTTAGTGGTTTTTATCTATTTTCCTTATCTTATACTTAGGATAGATTGTGAGACTCCGTGCGGTGATTATTGAATCTTGTTGTGTTGCTTCATATTTACTTTGGGACTACGTAACGGTATTCCGGGAGATCCCCATGTACTGTATATTTACTTTGGGACTACAGAACAGTATTCCGGGAGATCCCACTGTACTGCATATTTACTTTGGGAGTACATAACGGTATTCCTGGGAGATCCCTCTGTCTTGCATATTTACTTTGGGACTACGGAATGGTATTAAGGGGGACCCTCCTGCACATTTATGTTTGGGACTACGAGACGATATCTTGGGAGATCCCCTGTTGAATTGTTGTGTTCTAAGCTATGTTTTCCATGATTCGTTCATTGTTACGTTTCAGTCTTTATTATTGTGATCTCCTACACATTCGTTCATGTATATGTTCCAGTAGGGCCCTGACCTGACCTCGTCACTAATCGATCGAGGTTAGGCTTGGCACTTACTGGGTACCATTGTGGTGTACTCACGCCCTTCCTGCACATGTTTTTGTGTGCAGATCTAGGTACCTGTCGTCCGCCTCATTATTAGTATAGCCACAGCAGCCTACCGGAGACTTCAAGGTACATCTTCACGCGCCCGCAGATCCTAGGAGTCCCCCTCTATCCGTTATACGGTTTTTCCCTCCTTACCTCTTTAGATTATGTATAGAAGACAATTAGATAATTTTTCTTAGAGCTTGTGACTCGTGATTCCGGGTTTTGGGATATATTGTGCATATTCGAGTATTGGTTTTACTTGTACATGTCGAGCGGCATTCTACCATTTTATAGTATATATTGAAGTATAGATGTTCAATTATTGCTTTATTGCCTTATCTCGTTGTTATTAGGCTTACCTAGTCGTAGAGACTAGGTGCCATCACGACGCCTTACGGAGGGGGAAATTGGGTCGTGACAAGTTGGTATCAGAGCTCTAGGTTCATAGGTATCATGAGTCACAAGCCGGTTTGTTAGAATCTCGCGGATCTGTACGGAGACGTCCGTACTTATCTATAGGAGACTTTAGAACTGTTAAGAACAATCATACTTCTTTGATTTCCTTGTCGTGCGAGTTATTGACATCAAATTCTAAAGTTTCTCTATTCTGTTCTTTCTCGCAGATGGTGAGGAACCATACCGGGAGATCCGAAGATCAGGCATCTGAGCCCCCTCTTAGATGTCGGGGTCGAGGTAGAGGACGACCACGCGGTGCAGCCAGACCACATGCGTGAGCTGCGACAGAGGAGCCCCCAGCAGCTCCAGCTGGAGGGCCAGCACTAGAGGTTCCTATTGCTGCTCCAGCCCTCCAGAAGACTTTAGCTCAGTTCATGAGCATCTTCAGCACTTTAGCTCAGGCTGGAATGATTTCGATAGCTCCCGCCACATCTCATGCCAGGGGAGGGACACAGACTCCCACAGCCCGTGCTCCTGAGCAGAGAGTCCAGGTTGATCAGGCCCCAGAGTTTATTCCTATGCCCCCAGTGGCTCCGGTTCAGCATGAGACCAGGGTAGCTGCTTCTGAGGCAGAGCATCTTAGACTTGAGAGGTACAAGAAGTATCATCCACCTACTTTCAACAGATTAGCTTAAGATGATGCTCAGGTTTTTCTTGAGGAGTGTTATCGTATCCTCCGCACTATGGGCATAGTGGAGAAGAGTGGGGTTTCTTTCACCGTTTTCCAGCTGAGGGGAGCGGCATATCAATGGTGGTGTGCCTATGAGCTAAGTAGTCTGGATGAGGCAACCTCACTCACTTGGACTCAGTTCAGATATGTTTTTGCGTGCGTATGTCCCTCAGAGCCTTACGGATGCTTGGCGCGCAGAGTTTGAGCAGCTGCACCAGGGTTCTATGACTGTGTCGGAGTATGCAGTCCATTTCAGTGAGTGAAGCGAGGCTAGAATTCATGGTTTAACAAGTTATATGCCTTACATTTTATGTGCGTTAATGATAAAAATACACTTTTTATGTGTATAATGGAGTTTATTTCATGTGTAGGTGCATTGGAGATGGAAACCGAGCTAAATTGATGCAAATACATCAAAAATACGCTTAAGAGTCGAAAAGGAAACACCCGGGCATTAGCCGGGCGTTTGGCCCCTAAAGCCAGGCTGTCCATGGCGTTAGTGGGGCGTTTGGCGACCCTGGCGTTAGGGGGGAGTTTGGGCCCTAACGCCAGGCCTGCCCTGGCTTTAAGGGGCGTTTGAGCCCAAACACCTGGGTCCCGAGGTCCGGTCAATTCCGAGTTTAAAGAGTTTTAAGTGTTTCCCGGTTTGAATAGAAGTCTCCTACACGTTTAGGATTTGTCCTAAACATATAAATAGACCCCAAAACACAACTTGAAGGAGAAGATTTCGAAGAGAGGAAGCCATTGAAGAGAAGTAAAACATTGATTTGTACAACTTTTATTCATTACTTTGTAGTTTAATTATGCAAGTTATTTTAGATTTGATTCTTATGATTGTGTTTAGATAATTTCTTTAATCTAGGGTTTTGGTAGAACCCGTTGGAGGATGAAATTATTGTGTTATTAATATAGTTCTGATTGGTTGATTAATCTCTATTTGTTCAACTACGTTCTTGTTATAGTTAATTGAATGGCCATCAATTAGTTGTTCCTATTTATTATGTACCTACTTGAGAGAGAGTGCATATTTAGGTAGTTGTTTGAACAACACCACACCCAGAGTATAGACGAAAGTCATAACCGAGGGTTTAGAGGTTGGATTAGAGATAACGATACCTCGGGTGCAATCTAAAGTGAACTGTAATGCAATCTAGCTAGTGTAACTTGAGAGAGTGCGTCTAGTAAATTATCATAATTACTTCAGAGAGATTTATGGTAGATAGAGTGTTCATGATTGATATAGACAACTAATCAAACTATAAGAAGAATCCGAGAAGGAAGTTCACCGACGGGGGAAACCATACCTTTAGACCTTTATTACAATTTTTTACACCTTATTGTAGTTAATATTTAGTTTTAATATTTTCATTCAGTTGTAGTAGTTTAAATAACACCAAGTGACAGTTTAATATTTTGGCAGCTTGCTTGATACGTTAACTCCCTGTGGGATCGACTCTGGGCATAATACCATAGATTATATTTGCAACGCCCGTTTAGTCTTTTATTAGACATAGTTGAGCGTGATCAAATTTTGGTGCCGTTGCCGGGGAGTTAACGGTATTATTAAGTGTAGCTGTAGGTGTACATATTACTAGGTTTCAAGTTTGAATTTTTTTTCTATTTGATTTTTATTTTCTTTATTTTAGTTGTATTTGTTAATTTGAAAAAAAAACATGGCATCATGGAATTATGAGAGTTTAGATGTTAGTAATTCTACTTTTGATCCTCGTTATGCATATTATGAAGGAAACCACCCAGAGCAAAATTATCAAAATATTCCCGAGAGCGAGTTATGTGCACCAACTCAATCTTATGTGTGGAATGTGTGTGATATGTGTGGTGGTCAAGATGGTCACTTTCAGGGTTGTGCTTATATTT
>MDKJ01161627.1:0-33086 GCA_005239525.1 Nicotiana knightiana | reverse complement strand
AGACGCACTCTCTCAAGTTATGCTAGCTAGATTTCATTATAGTTCACTTTAGATTGCACCCGAGGTTTCGTTGTTTCTAATCCAACCTCTAAACCCTCGGTTATGACTTTCGTCTATACTCTGGGAGTGGTTTTGTTCAACAATTACCTAAATATGTACTCTCTCTCAAGTAGATACATACTAGGCACAGCTAATTGATGGCCATTCAATTAACTACGATAAGAACATAGTTGAACAAATAGAGAATAATCAATAAAAATATATTAATATCAAAAGAAATTCATCCCTAACGGGTTATACCAAAACCCTAGATTAAAAACTTAGCTACTCATGTCTAGAAGAAACAAAACTACAAGAAATTGCATAATTGAAATATAAAGTAAGAAATACTAGATTATAGAAATCGATGTTCTTGGACTTTAATGGAATTTTCTTCTTGTCTACTTTGATCCACGAAAATTCCCCCTTTAATTGTGTTTTAGGAGTCTATTTATAGGCTACGGGCGAACCCTAACCGCGTAGGAGACTTCTATTTCAACCGGGAAACATTTAACTCGTCAAACTTGGACTTGGGTGAAACTGGAGACCCCGGGCGTTTGGGCTCTAACGCCCCCCTAACGCCAAGAGGGGCCTGGCGTTATGGCCCTAACGTCCCCCTAACGCCAGGAGGGGCCAGGCTTTATGGGGCAAATGCCCCCCTAACGCCAGGGGGTGCCTGACTTTAGGGGGAAAACGCCCGGCTATCACCCGGGCGTCTCCTTTTGCGTATATTCGACGTATTTGCATCCCTTTAGCTCCGTTTCCATCTCCAATTCACCTACACATAAAATAAACTCCATTAAGCACATAACAAGTGTATTTTTATCATTAATGCGCATAAAATGTAAGGTATATCACATGTTAAACCATGCAATTTAGTCTCGCATCAAGAGGACATACTAGTAAGTTGGCAAATGAAGCAGTGCGTAGGATGGGGTATTGAAGTCGTAGAGAGCTTGCATTTCAGCGTCGTTGGAAGGTGTACACGGGTGATTTCCACAAGTGGGTTATCTTCTGTGATTAGGTTAGCGATGGAGGGGTTGGCAGGTCTCGGTGAGGGGTTCTAGTGTCTATTCGGTAGGAGGCGGAATCTGTGAATGATACGAGAGAGTTTGAGTATTTAGGGAGTGCTAGCAAGAGGATCTGGAAGAATTGGACCGATTGGTTGAGATAGATTATGTTATCAAAGGAGAAAGGATCTCAGCAGGGTCTAGAGTGGTGCAAGGGGTAGCTTAAGGCTATGTGGGGGAGTCCCACCATCTATAGTTGGGTTGCAGTATTGTGTTATCATAGGGTTGCGGATTGTCGGCGTGTTAGCAAGTTATTATAGCTAAGGGAAAGGAGTAAAATGGTAATTGTGCGTGGGATTTGATGAATATGTGCAAAAGTTGGCCCTGTCGGGCCAGGGTTAGGATTTGGAAGATTCAAAATTTTACTTAAGGTATAGATGAGTTGTCAGGGTAGTGACTCGGTCACGTGTTTCATTGAAAGGTGTGTTCATGTTCTAGGAGAGACTTGGAGTTGATCGTATTCGGGACCAGTCAGAGTGAGTGACTCTCAACAGCGGTCCTAGTGAATTCAAAAGTAAAGGATGCGGTGCTTAAGGGTTTCAGGCAGCAGTATGATCGAGATTCGAGCTTTTGCAGAGTAATTTCTGAGAAAAAGGAGGAGGGTTGGGATGTTCTATGATATGTTTCAGCATGCATAGTAGTATTGGAGGAGTGACAGGAATAAACTTCGGATTGTAGAAAGATTATCAGAAGGGTATGAGACGGGTCGCGAGATTTAGGCAGCATAGTCTCGTGAATCAAGGCCACTCGGGATGAGTGAGGGTTGAGTTTGCTATATAGTTTGATGTGATTAAGTTATGCATGTGGTTTGTTTCGGTATGTGCGGGGCTTGTCGACCGTCGTAACGGATTTCATGCGGGGGCATTTGAGTGCTATGGCCTGTCAGGTATAGGCGGACCCCGGAAGGGTTATGGTGGTATAGACTACTACTTAAGGATTTGCATGTTGGGTGTTTGTGGGAATTCACCCGTGTGTTAAGATGGTACTCTTGAATTGAGTTAAGTAAAAGGTTTCTATATGATGAAGTGTTCACCCTATTGGTGGTTCAGAAATTATGATGGAATTCTTGCGCCCCCTCATATTGGCATGTTAGGTGTGGTAAGAAGTATGTAACTGGGAGTAAGAATCAAGATTGCGGTTTGGTGTTAATAAGGATGTCATGATGGTGTTATCTTCAGTGTCGCCTGAGATTGAGATTCGGTGGAAGAGGCTTTGCACCCTGGTTATGAGTTCTTGATTTGTCTTACAGCGTAGTATGGCCAGTGATGGATGTGCAGACTTGTTGCCTTGTGTAGAAGGTCATGGAAGCATGACCGCGAAAAGATTGTACAAAGTGTGACATGTAGTCACTTGATGGATTGAAGGTTTGGACTGAGTGTAAAGAAGTGCAATGTTGTGTATCTGAGAAGTCATGCCTGAAAGGCGTTCAGTTCATTTGGTTGTGGATTGTGGGGTGTTTGTCCCGGCTATAATGGTTCTTCTTGCATATTATGAGAGAAAGTGGGTTAATGTGGACCCAGGTAAAGCTATTAGCCTAGTTTGGTGGGAGCAAGGTAGGCTCGATGTTTGTGGATGGATTTAAATATGATTATGGGCTTCGTATGAGCCAGGCATGTTCATTTCAGTAGAGCGCTTTTCATGGAAAGGTATTAGAACAGCGGATGTTTTTCTGTCTTCGTCGAATTCATGTGTTATTATGATTTTGCCGTGTGAGTTGTGAAACATCTTGATAATTTCTTATGTGTTGAGGTCCCGCGTAGTGATTATGTTATGTGAGCAGGATGGCTCTTGAGATCCAGAGCATATATATATACATCGAACCTTATTTGTGCTTGAGTTTTGTAAGCATATGGCTTTATCAGTCTCCCCAGGATGGCATTATGCACTTAGCGTGCTTATGATCGATATTCAGTAATTTGTGTAATAGTGAGCGATTCAGCTCCGTGTATAGTTCCTTATGTGAGTTTTATGATGGTATCGGGTGGCACGCCGCCACGGGTATGTTATTTGGACCGGGTTGCACGACGCAACAGTGTGATAATGAGAAGGGTTAATATGCATTTATTTTTCTTGTGTTTTATTTCCTAATTACTGAGAAAAGTTCATATTAGTCGCGTGAGTTGAATAGTCCCTTCCTGAGTCATTTCTTATTTATTATGTTCGAGTTATGGCCCATTGGCACAATGTGATATCATGTGAGGTTGTTGGTCAAGTTGGGGTAATTTGTTGTCTGACCAGTTCATACTAGGTGAGACGGGATTATCGGATTAGGGATCAGTGCAATAAGGTTATGCGAAGTGTATATTAAATAACAAATGCCATTATTCAAGTTCATAATGAAGTGATGATTCTAGTCAAGATGAGGTATTCAAGGATTTGTTAACTCTGCAGTTGGGTATGAATTTCTGCACATCTCCTCCGTTGTGGTGGTATCGTCAGCAATATAGCAGGATGTATGTATATATATCATGAGGTGCATTGGGAGAATCAGATATGTGTAATTTTTGCTATTTAGGTTTAGGGGATGTCGTTGTGGTCAGATGATGAGTTATGCGATGAATGGTGTTGATTCAGCAAAGGTATGCTGTCATGTCCTGGTATATCAGGTGGTGGATGATACGGTGTTTATGTATTGGAACTAGGCCTGGAAGAGAATTTCAAGTGTTGGAACTAAGTTATGAGCTTATTATATGGATGAAAGAAGAAATCTTTATATTTGATCAAGCTAATGTGCTCAGCTGGGTTATGATAGCGCGGGCAGGTGGTCGAGGTGTTAAACAGTGATTTCAGATAACTCCAGAGCAGTTCTTAACACGTTCGAGAACGAACGTCGGTTTAAGTGGGGGAGAATGTAACGACCCGACCGGTCATTTTGAGCTCTAGCGCGTCGTTCAGCGGTTTGAAGTCGTGAACAGCTCCATTTCAGGAATTATGACTTGTAGGTGTGGTCGGAATTGAATTTCGGGAAGTTTAGAGTTGATTTGGAAAGAAAATTCTCATTTCAGAAGCCTTAAGTTGGAGAAATGGGCTAAGATTGGAATTTTGAGTAAAAGACCTCTGAATCAGGATTTGAAGGTCCCAGCAGGTTCGTATGATGATTTCAAACTTGAGCGTATGTCAGGATCGGTTTTTGGATAACCTGGGAGCGTTTGGGCGTATAATGTGGAAGTCAACATTTTTGAAGGAATTTCTTAAGTTTGGCTTGAAGCGCATGTCAGTAATGTTGATGTCCGTTTGGGATTCTGAGTCTGGGAATAGCTTTGCATGGTGATTTTGGAGATGGCAGCGCGGTCGGAAGTGAATTTGGATGTCCGTAGGTCATTTTGAAGTCATTTGGCTAAAGATAGAAATTTGAAGGTTTTTCAGAAATCCGACTGGAAGTGGAAGTTTTGATATCGAGGTCGGAATGCGATTCCGGAAGTTGGAGCAGGTCTGTAAAGTCGAATATGACTTGTGTGCAAAATTTGGGATCAATCGGACGTGATTTGATAGGTTTCGGCATCGGATGTAAAAGTTGGAAAATTCTAAGTTCATAAAGTTTGAAATTGGGTGTGATTCGTGGTTTCGATGTTGTTTGATGTGATTTGAGGCCTCGATCAAGTCCGCATTATGTTTTGGAACAGGTTTGTATAATTGGACGGGGTCCCGGGGGCCTCGGGTGGATTCCGGGGGGTTAACGGATCAATGTTTGAAGTTGAAAACGGCTGAAGGTTGATGTCATCTGGTGTAACCGCACCTGCGAGGCTTTGACCATAGGTGCGGAGCCGCGGGTGCGGCTAAGGGCGCCGCAGGTGCGAGTTCTTGGCTGGAGCTGCGGAGGCGTAGGTGAGAAGAAGGGACCGCAGAAGCGGGAGATGCTGGGTTGAGTCAGAGCCGCACCTGCGATGGAATTTCCGTAGGTGCGGAACCGCAGGAGCGGCTAATGGACCGCAGGTGCGAAGAGAGGCCTGAGCAGAATGTTTTAAAGACGGGTTTTTGTCATTTCTCACCCATTTTTCATTTGTCATGGGAGATTTTTGGAGAGCATTTCAAGGGTGATTTTTGTCAGGCATGAAGGTAAGTAAATTCCTTCCGTTTGTTAGATAAATACAAGTTTATATGCATGGATTAGGCATGGAAAATGGTAGGAATTTGGGAAAGTTTTGAAGAAACCTAGAAAATGTAAATTTGGAATTCAGCCACGAATTTGAGTATGGAATGTAGACAAAATTTCATGATTGAACTAGTAGGGCTATGGGTAGAATATATCTTCGAGAATTTTGGATTCAGGGCACGTGGGCTCGAGGGCATTTTGGTCATTTCATTGAGCAGTGTTGGGAAGGTATATAATTTGAATTTGTTATGAGTATTAGGATGAATTTTCATTGCTTTGCCGTTATGCGGTAGTTTCGGAGCGTTGTGCGTCCGTTGGAGTCGTCGGAAGGGCTTGGAAGCCGGTATTGGAATTTCGGAGCGAGGTAAGTCTCCTTTCTAACTTTATGAGGGAGAATTGTCCCCCTAGGTGAACTAATTAAGTATATTTTATTATCTTCGGGGGCTACGTACGCACGAGGTGACGTGAGTCCGTGCGTAGCTACTATTATGTCATGTCCTTAGCCTAGGACCCACTTGCATGCCTTACCTGTTGTACCTGTGGTCTTGTCTGTGATATTAGACTGCAAATATAATCGAAATTGTAATTTATTGACTAAGGAAGAATTAGAGTTTATTTTCTAAATCATCTAAAAAGAGAATTTATTCGCGGGCAATTGTACTTCCGAATAGGGTTGTGTTATTAAACGTTATATAAACTGGGTAAGTGAATTTCGAAAAAGTGATTCAAATACTATTTGTGGTTTTTCAAAAGAGAAATCGGTCGTTTACTTGAGTATTTGTGTTCCCGACGTATTCGGGGTGGATTGTTGATTGTGCATGTCTGCATGTGACTGCTTCACAATTTACATTCCACGAGCGGAGTGTTATTTCCCTTACTCTCATGGGAGCGGGCTGTACGCCACAGCAGACTTAAAAATGCACTTTTGGTATGGGCCGTTCGATCCTTGGCAGTGCATAGACATGATTATTATATCGAGAGGTGCACTTATGGGACAGGCCTTTCGATCCTCGGCAGTGCACAGAGAGGATTATTATATTGAGAGATGTACTTTTGGTACGGGCCGTTCGATCCTCGGCAGTGCATAGACATGAGTACTTTATTGAGAGGTGCACTTTTGGTACGGGCCATTCGATCCTCGGCAGTGCACAGAGTTGATTACTATGACGGCTCAGGCAGGTTGTCCTTATCCCGTATGCGCATGCTAATTGTTAAATGTTTTTTTTTCATGATTTTTGAAGTGATAAGATATTTGGGGGAAAATAAAGAAGAAATTGTGGATTTATGATATTTGGGGGAAAAGAAAGAGGAAATTTTTTATTTAAGATATTTTGGAAAATAATGAGAAAGTTGTAACTGGTTTTTTATTTCAAGTATTTACTTGGATTTCAGTGCCTTATATATATATGTTGTTTTACTACCTTCACATGCCGATTGTGTTCATTTTATACTGTTAATTAATTTGATGGCCCTTAGTGAGTGTCTAATTCGACCTCTTGTCACTACCTCTCTAAGTTTAGGCGGGCGACTTATCGAGTACACGTTGTTTTTGTACTCATGCTATACTTGCTGTGCATTTTATTGCACAGGTACTTTCATAGCAATGTGGAGGATTCGGAGACTTAGGCGAGCTACACCATCCGGAGGCGATCCGCAACTGACAGAGTCTCCCTCGTACTGTATTTATTTTTATTGTAAATTTCCTTGTCCAATTTGTATTTCGGACAGGCTTTGTGATGATTGTATAAATTTTAGAAATTGCTCATGTACTTGTGACACCGGGTTCTGGGATGTGTTGGGATATATTTGTCAAAGTGTAGTATTCAAACCACTATTTTTAAATTAACAGATTTTATTTAGTTAATATGTAATAAAGTGAAAGGAAATGATTTTTTTTATAAATGTTAAATAGGAATTTATTTCTACTAATTAATGATTTGCTTTCCTGACAATTGTGTCCGGAGCCATCACGACCTTAGGGATTTTGGGTCGTGACAGTGGTATTTGTTGTGTAGGTACCATGATACCTTCCAAGAAGAGACGCACTACCGGAGCCTCGTCAAGTGGTCATGGAGGCTCACCCTGGGCACAGGCACCAGCCAGTGTAGCTCAGTTTGATCGCACTAGGATGAGTGACCTAATATGTATCGGGAGTGATCATGTGCAGGTTCGACAACTTTTTCGAAGAGCCGGATGAGGGTAACTTTATGCTTGTCCAGGAGTTCTACGCCAACTTCCCCGAACATGAATATAGAATATGCACGGTGCGACAAACGAGGGTGGATGCCTGGATAGAAGCCATCATGAGAGTATATCGATTGCCTGTAATCAATGGGGATGAGGATTTCTATGATTCTTACTAGCGAGAACCCATCACATGTAACAGTTTTATCAGAACTATTTGTGTACCATACAGAGAGGTAGTGTGGGTTGTGCCGAGATCGAAGCTACACTCTGCCTCACTCACTTTTGAAGGAAAGTGCTGGTTGCACATTATCAACAGTCGCTTGTTGTCGTCCCACAACACCACTGAGGTAAATGGTCCGAGAACTACGTTGATCTGGTGCTTTGTGAATGGCCACGATTTTGATGTGGCCAAGATTATTAAGTCTGAGATGTTCATCCATTCACCACTGAAGAGGTATGGGTTCTTTTTTCCCTCTCTGATCACTAGATTGTGCCGGGCAGTAAGGGTGCCTGAGAACACAAATGCGGATGGCAAGGTGAAGAAAGAAACAAAGTTCTGGTCAGACAAAGTGACCATCGGGAAAGATCCGGTGGCACCTGAGGCAACTCATAGTGACGATTCTGATGTGCTTGAGGAGGGCGATAAAGTTCACGAGGAGATTGGGCATTCCTCACCCCCACAGGAACAAGTTGCCGTGGCTGAAGGACCATCCCAGTTCGGACGGAGTACGCGGATGACTGCCTTAGAACAAGACATGGCAGCGCTGCACACTTCCGTCACACAATTGGGGGCTCGTGATGCCTTGGCCACCCAAAATGCGAAATTGAAGAAAAAAATAATAGGCTGTCTGCGTGCACTGGGGAGGGCATGTCACCTTGATCCTAGAACTGTCTCCGATCAAGACTGTCTACCAAGGAAGTTCCTTTACCTCACATTACTTTATCTTGTATGACATGAGGGCATGCCATCTTTTTAAGTGTGGGGTGGGGGATACTTTGTTGTATGTTGTATGTATAATAGTTTCATCATTTATTTACATAAATCATTTTCGACTTGTCTCGATGATGGATATCATTCGACGGGTTTCTTGAGGGACTAAAGTCGAAGAAAAAAAAAGAATTTATTTTGTAGTAGTGTATCAATTCCACCTTGGTTTTTCTTTAAACCTTGGTTCTTTTCCAAGGGTTTCATTTGAACAAGGTGTAATTAGTTTATGGGCTATGGGCAGAGTTATAATAGGATCTCTTAACTTCGTATTTCCTTGAATATAGCGGGTACTCTAGTGTGACGCTTAGGCTCATTTGTTAACTCTTGTAAGAATCCTTTAACTGTATGTTCTTAACTTGGCTTAACTACTCTAATCTAAGTGTTTGACAATCCAATCTGGAGTAAGTCATGTGCCAGGTGTGTGTGAGGCTTGTTGTATTCTGTGCACGACATTTGATGCCTAAAACTTGCCTCGTGTGTCTGTAAAGTGAAATAGTAGTCTTGTTTAGTCTGGGAAGTGATATAGGCATTTCTTTGTTGAACCATATATATACATATTCCACCCACCTAATTTTTATGTATCGTAGTTAACCCCGTTGATCCTGTAATCATGTTTCCTTGGAAACCACATTACAAGCCTTATCCCTTATTTGAGTTGACCATTTTTTTTAACCCTTTACCACTCGTAAGCACTTGAATTACTGTGAATATATAAATAATAAAGTGTGGGGTAGTTGGTAGGGATTTTGAGTAGAACTAGGGAAATAAGGAGAAAGGTGCACTTTGTGAAAAAGCCACTTGAATTGAAAAAAAAAATAAAAAAATGATTAGCAATATTTTGTTGTGGCTTTTAAGGTGATTGTGCTCAAAGAAGTGTGGAGTGATTTACCTGGTGTTGAAGGTGGAAATATTGGTTTAAATTAAGTGTGGTCTTGATTATAAAATATATGTATTAAAATGGTTAATGAGGTGTAGTCACTATTATATCCAAATATATCCTACCCGACCTGCAGCCTACATTACAGCCAAATAAAGTCTTCCTTGATCCTAGACTGAACAAGCTCAATTAGTAGAGTAATACACTATGGGCAAGCCTATGGAGCGTTTTTTGGGGTACAAGAATATCATTTCTGAGGGTGAGTATTGTGTTTATTTTGATGTTCCTCAGTGTACGTGAATTTTATTGATTGTGGAATGAGTCTGTTTTGTAGTGAGAATGCACTTGATTCACGAAGGAAAGGTATGTCTGGACCTCTGAATAGAGTAAGTAAGCCAGTTAGAGATATTGCGTGGCTCGTGGGAGTCTACTCTTGAGATGGATATGATACACTAATGTACTCAATCCATGTGAAATATTCTTGGTGTGACGAGTTAGGGAAGTCGCTCAGTGAAGTTAGGCCTCTGTAGAGTGTGGTTTGATTGCTCGGGGACGAGCAAGGGTTTAATTGTGGGGTGTTGATAGTGGGATATATTTATGCAATTTAGACACTATTTACACACTAATTTAGCCGCACTTTATTGGTATTTGAATGATAAAAGATAACAAAATGCTCTAATTTAGAATTTTTATGCTTTGCAGGAGCCAATCCGAGTTAGGAGGAAGCTAAAGTGTGTTTTGGAGTCAATATGGAGCGTGGAAGACCAATCGAAGGTTAAACTGGTCGTAAAGGAGCGAGAAAAGCAAGCAAGA
The DNA here is from genome assembly GCA_005239525.1 of Nicotiana knightiana. Classification (NCBI taxonomy): domain Eukaryota; kingdom Viridiplantae; phylum Streptophyta; class Magnoliopsida; order Solanales; family Solanaceae; genus Nicotiana; species Nicotiana knightiana. The sequence goes on along the minus strand of MDKJ01161627.1, from coordinate 23,019 downwards.
AGTCTCCTCCAGGTGCGCGGCCGCAGAGTGGACCGCTCTGGAGGTAGAACACTAGACAAAATCTGCGGTCGGATCCGTGGTTAAATCCGTGGTCACGGACGAGCAGACAGAGGCCAATAACTCAGGGGTAATTGTGTTATTTCTAAGGCGAGTAACCTAAACCTATATAAAGCCTAATTCGCCCAGAAGTGAAGGATAGCTGTTTTTAGGAGATTTTGGAGGCAAGAACAGGGCGCAGAAGACGGAGAATTTCCTAAGAGTTTTCATCTTCTTCTTCTTACTTCCATTGTTGATTAGGAATTGTTATAGTGAATTCTTATCCATTAGTATGAGTAGCTAAACCCGTCATCTAGGGTTGATGGAACCAATTGTTGGATGAAGTCTTGACTCTGTTTGATATAATTGAGTCGTGTTTATTAATATGATTGTTCGACTACGTATTTTCTTGTGATTAATTGAAAGGGCTCTTGATTAATAGTATCTAGTTACCTTGTGTTGCTTGATAAAGAACACTTGGTTAGACTGTTGTTAAACAACACCATTTCGGGTAACTTAAGAGATTAATTACTTGAATTTAGAAGCGGGGTTAGAGATAACAAATCTTTGGTGGGATAATTCTGAGTTACATAAATTGTTAACTAGAGTAGTTCGAGAGAATGTTTCTAGCAAATTATCGTAATTGATCGAGAGATAATTACGATAACCCGGAACTCATAATCCTCATAGAGTATTACGGCGGGATTATAGCTAAATTGTAAGGAATTAATCCGGAAATTGGGGAAATCACTAGATCCTTTTATCTTTGAATTCAAATTTATTCTTGATTATTGCGAATTTTATTATCATTTTTCATTAGCTAAATAAATTCCACTTATTATCCATTAAAAATCTTGCATCCGGAAATTACCTGAGCTTATCATTAGCGTTGTTAAAAGTTATAATAAATAGGTTAGTTCCCTATGGGATTCGACTCCGGACTTGAACCAAATTATATTTGCAGCGACCGCTTAGTCCTTTTTACAAGGCATAGTTGGGCGTGATCAACAGACATGTTAGCTCTCATCAGGAAGCAAGACTGCATTGAAGCATGATGGGGAGCAAACATTATGACAAGCCAAATAATCACTGAAAGAACACGGAATTAGGCTAGCCAAAGAAATACTGAGGGACATATTAGTAGGGAAGCAAGGTCATAGTTGATAGAAAAGGTCTTATCACAGATTAAAACACATTATATATGCAAGACAAACATTACAGAGATTCAGAACAGAGCAGAAAGGTAAGCTTATGTCAAATAGCATATGTAGGGATTCTAGCATTGACACAGTAGACTAATTACCTAAAGAAGGTCCAGATTATGTTAGAGATTCACCCTAATATGATATGGCGGTTCAAACAAATTGAGATGACTGTTCTAAAACCTTAAACAATCACTAGAGGGGTATGAGATTGAGAGAGTGCTGAGTGACAAAATAGTAGAGAAACATGTCATAATTTACAATGGAGGTCCTAACACAGGTCATTACAAGTGTGAAGCATTCATTACAGAGTTTCATGACAAAGCAAGTAAGCATCCAAGCACCAACGCACTAGTTAAACGAACTTAAGAAGGTCTGATTATCCAAATTAGATTTAAAATATCTCAGAATTAGCAGCACTAGGAGAAGTTAAATGATAAAGAGACTTAAAACAAGTTAAAGTTAACAGAGTCGTGAATAAAAGTATCCTAGAAACATACTAAGCCGTGGGTTTCAGGGGTGAGAAAACATGTAAATCAAGGACACATAAGAATGAAACTACGAAAAAAGTCAAGTGGCTTACTAGTTAAATAGACAACAATAAAGAAACAAAAGATCCACAAGAACCCAGAACCTCAGTCAAAGTTCCCAAGAGCTTCAAAGAACCCCGAGCAATGTTCGCACGAAGAAAAAGTTGAGCGAAAAGGTGTTAATAGCCTTGGCTTTCAGCCGGCCAATACAGAATACAGAACAAGAGAGTAGAAAAATCCCAATTTTAGTGAGGAATCGATTTTCTCAGTCTGTCTTAAAGAGGAATGGGAGGGGTATATATAGTGACAGAAATTGATCAAACAAATATGGAAAATATTCGATCAAACACAAATAAGGAAAGAAAATATCACACGCAATCAATAATAGAACCGGAAAAGGACAAGTCAAAATTTCAAACATAGTTGGGTCCAATGACCATGAATCTGGTCGGAAATGCAAGAATCATTCCAGCGTACATATAGATGAAACATCGGCCAGATCTTCACAAAATTAGGGCCAAATCAGGCCCGTATTGAAAGGTAGAATTTATCAAAATTAGGTAAATATCGAGTAACACCATGAACGCGTGAGTAGTAGCAGAATAATGCAAGAGAATCATGAAAGGACTCCATATTAGGGCCGGATTTGAGGGTGTTGCGGCTAGGGTTTCTCATAGATGAGAGAGTTTGAGTGAAAGGGGCAGAGGTCTTTAAAGAAATAGGGATTAAGGTTAGACAGTTGGATAATTAAAAGGGGGATTGATTATGGGCCGTTGATATTTGAGATCAACGACCTGGATTAAAAGAACAGTAGGGGATGATTGAATAAACGAGTCGCGACCGGGTTGGGTTAAAAGGGTCGTTTGGTTTGGGATATAAGGATTGGGCCATGGATTTGGGTTTGTTTGGTCCGAAAATTAGCTCAAAATTGGGCCAGATTTTAAATAATAGATTAAAGGGGAATAATTTAATAAAATAGTTAAACAAAAATATTAAAATGCTATTTATTCAACTTAATAATTTAAAACAATAGTTACAAAAAATTAAAAAATTATTTTGACCTTTAATAAATGACAAATGCAGTAAATTGCAAAAATATAGGCTATTATTGCAAGGTTGTGTAAATAGCTTAAGAATACTAATATAATTATATGAAACGGAGTAAAAATATTTGAAAACATATATATGAATGAAAATGATAATTTGGATGATCAAGTCATCACAAAAATAATTTAAGAAATAATTAGTAAATATTCAAGTAACTTAAATGCAAGAAAAAATCAATTTAAAGCTCTAAAATTATGAAAAATTATGGAAAATTCTTTTATAAATCTTATAAATTAAATAATAGTGCAAAATGATTTTTTTGAAAGTATATATTTATTTGAAAAATTTGTGAGGACAAAACTGGGTATCAACAACTGCCCATCTTTACCCGGGAATGATAAAACAGTTGTTGGGTAAAGAAAATGATGACCGATTTTGATCGAATGATGTGATCCAAAAAAATGGAGGCCGAACCCTGGTTCCTGATTTTCCTACATATCCCTGGTGTTACGGGAATTAGGCTGTGTGTAGTTCTAGATCCAACGGTGAACTAGACCGATGGAGTTGTTATTGGAATGGTCGTATGCTTCGGAAAATGGTTCTTTTGGGTAGGACGATATCAGATAAGTTTATGCGGAGTCATCAATGCAAGTCTGAAACGTTATAGGTGTATCTTAGAACGAGTATCTGAACGATTATCAGGTAAAAGCGGGTAACTAATGGTGGTTGGTTACATTTGAAATAACTGCAGGATGTGAATGTTGAATGGAAACCGAAGCGAAGATTTCTCTCGTTATGAGAACAGTTACTTCCTGGATTACCTGCAAAACTTAAAACACGATGCATGCAAGTATAAACGGATTATTGTGATAATGTAAACATGATGCAAATTCCATTCGGACCATGAAGGTTGTCTTTGGACGGTGAGGATGATGTCCTTAGACCATGATGTTCTGGGCCATGAATCATGTGATAAGGGATTCGCAGGCCATGAAATAATGTCCTCGGGCCATGAGAATGGTGCCTTTGAACCATGACACCTTTGAATAATGATGTACACTTTTTAGAGATCCTCGGGCCATGGAATGGTGTCTTCCGGTTATGAGGATTATGCCTTTGGACAAAATAGCAATGTTTCAACCCATGAAATGCAAAAATATGATGTTTGGGCGTATGCGAAGATAATGTAAGACAAGTCTTAGTCTTGGGTAAGATGAGGGCAATTCTTATCCCTGGGTGAGTGGAGGATAATGCCAGGTCTTAGATGGCGTAATGGAGATAGTATTTAATCTTGAGGAAACTGCAGTACTTAGTCGTATGCACGAAGAGGGGACAATGCTTAGTCTCATGCGGCAAAGGCAATGCATAGCCTTATACAGTTAAGGAGGAAGGGCTTAGCCTCATGCAAATAGGAGACAATGCTTAGTCTCATGCGGAAAAGGCAATGCTTAGCCTTATGCAATTAGGGAGCCAACACTTAGCCTCATGCAAAGAGGAGACAATGCTTAGTCTCTTGTAGGAAAGGCAGTGCTTAGCCTTATGTAATTAGGGAGGAAAGTATGCAATTAGGGAGGCAACACTTAGCCTCATGCAAAGAGGAGACAATGCTTAGTCTCATGAAGGAAAGGCAATGCTTAGCCTTATTCAATAAAGGAGGCAGGGCTTATCCTTATGCAGGAATAAGAGACAACGCTTAGTCTCATGAGGAAAAGGCAGTGCTTAGCCTTGAGAAATTAAGGAGGCATAGCTTAGCCTTATGCAGGAATATGAGACAACACTTAGTGTCATGCGAAAAAGGCAATGCTTAGCCTTATGCAGTTAAGGAGGCAGTGCTTAGCCTTATGAAAGAAAACAATGAGTGATAGTGAGAAAGTAGAGTATTTCTTAGCTTGAGATACTTGTGGTAGATAATTTTCTATCTCAAAGGAAGTGACCTGATGTGTCTGCAGATATTGTTGTCTTACTGTGCCTGCATCCAAATAAAGATTGTGAGTTTTGTGGGGGAAGGTTGGTCCGTGCTTTCACCTTCTTGCTTTGCTTTTGCTCCTGTTTGAGTTACCCTGGGTAGCATCTGGATGTATAGAAATAATGTTTTCGAAAAATATGCGTGTATTTGATGAGTGTAGTTATTAGAAATATGGTAGTATGCAATATTAAGTAATTTAGATGAACCAATGACTGTGGCATGTTTTAGAGACATTGCGACCTCCTTGCTTTAGAATTTTGAGGGTCCTCCTCAAAATTCTGCCCCAGTTTTAAAAGCAATTTTCTAACTGTTTTGCGCATGACGAAGTTGGCTGAACTTACTTTAGAATTTTGAGGGTCCTCCTCATAATTCTGCACCAGTTTCTGACCATGGCAAAGATGAAGATTTTATCAAGATGTGACCGAACCCACAGGGCTGCCTGCGTATCACCTCTTAAACGGGTATCAGGTCAAGCATAATTCAATTAAATCAAATAAAGAAATGTGAATATTCTAAACATAGTATCTCTTGACTGTGTCTGAGTTGATAGGTTTTGACCAAATTTCTCCCTCCATTTCTGCAAGTATGAGTGCTCCTCCTCTTAGTACTCGGTGAACCATGTAGGGCCATTGCCAATTAGGTGAAAATTTCCCTTTGGCTTCATCTTGATGCGGGAAGATCTTCTTTAGCACCAACTAACCCGGTGTGAATTGTCTAGGCCTGACCTTTTTGTTGAAAGCTTTGGACATTATGTTCTAGTAGAGTTGACCGTGACATACCACATTCATTCTTTTCCCATAAATGAGAGCCAGTTGTTCATAACGACTTCGTATCCATTCTACATCACTGAGTATATCCTCTTGCAGATTCTCAAAGAAGGAATTTCTACTTCGGCGGGAATAACGTCTTCAATACCGTAGACCAGCAAATAAGGAGTTGCCCCGGTTGATGTGCGAACCGTGCATGGTACGATATCCAAGTAGGGAAAATGGTAGTTTCTCGTGCCATTGTTTGTGATATCTACCATACTCCTTAATATCTTCTTGATGTTCTTATTGGTGGCTTCCACAACTCTATTCATTTGCGGCCTGTATACTGTAGAATTCTTATGCTTGATCTTGAAGGTCTCACGTATGGCCTTCATAAGGTCATTGTTAAGGTTGGCGGCGTTGTAGGTGATGATTGATTCTAGTACCCCGAACCGATAAATAATATGATCCCGAATGAAATCTGTGATGACTTTCTTAGTTACAGCCTTCTAAGATGCTGCTTCGACCCATTTTGTGAAATAGTCTATGGCCACTAGAACGAACATGTACCCATTTGAAGCGGCTGGTTTGATTGGACCGATGACATCCATCCCCCAAGCGGAGAAAGGCCAAGGTAAACTTGTTGCGTTGAGTTTATTGGGTGGCACTCGTATCATATCGGCATGTACTTGGCATTGATGACACTTTTGGACATACCTGATGCAGTTTGTTTCCATAGTCATTCTGAAATATCCTGCTCTTAATATGTTCTTAGCTAAGACAAAACTGTACATGTGCGGCCCGCAAGTTCCGGCATGTATCTCTTCGAGCAATTTGGATTCTTCCTTGGCGTCGACATATTGTAATAATCCCAGGTATGGAGTCCATCTGTATAGAATTCCTCCGCTTTGGAAGAAGTGGTTGGATAATCTTCGGAGTGTACGTTTCTGAGTATGATTTGCGTGCTCTGGGTACTCTCCTTTTGCCAAATATTCTTTAATATCGTGGAACCATGGATTTCCATCAGTTTCTTCTTCAACATGAGCATAATAAGTTGGCTGATCATGAGTCCCTACTGGGATAGTATCGATGAAATTCTTGTCTGGGTGTTGTATCATGGAAGATAAAGTGGCCAATGCATCTGCGAACTCATTCTGGATTCTCGGAACATGTTTGAATTCAATTTTTTTGAATCTCTTCATCAACTCTTTCACATAGTACAAATATGGAAATATCTTGGTATTCTTTGTAGCCCATTCTCCTAGAACCTGATGTACCAAAAGGTCTAAATCTATGATTACCAGCAATTCCTGAACGTTCATGTCAATGGCAAACCTGAGCCCTAAGATGCATGCCTCGTATTCTGCTATGTTGTTAGTACATAGAAACTTGCATTTCGCGGATACTGGATAATGTTGACCTGTTTCTGATACTAAGACTGCTCCAATACCTCCTCATTTGAAGTTTGTAGCTCCATTGAAGAATATTTTCCAGCCATCACAGGCTTCGATGATATCTTCTCCTACGAATGATACCTCTTCATCGAGAAAATACGTTTTAGTGGTTCGTTTTCCCCATGTACATGATTTTCTGCCAGATGATCCGCCAATGCTTGCCCTTTGACCTCCTTTTGAGTTACATAGATGATGTCGAACTCACTCAGTAGTATCTTCCATTTTGCAAAATTTCCCGTAGGCATGGGTTTCTGAAAGATGTATTTTAGCGGATTCATCCTTGATATGAGATATGTGGTGTAGGCACAGAAGTAGTGCCTCAAATTTTAAGCTATCCATGTCACAACACAGTAGGTGCGCTCCAACAAAGAATACTGTGTTTCGGTAGGGTGTGAATTTCTTACACAAATAGTATATGGCCTGCTCCCTTCTTCTTGTCTCATCGTGTTGTCTAAAAACAGAACTGAAAGCCCAATCTAGTACAGATAAACAAAGTAGCAGAGGTCTCCTATGTTCTGGTGGGACTAGAACCGGTGGTTTGGACAAATATTCCTTTATCTTGTCAAAAGCTTTCTGGCACTCTTAAGTCCAACTTGTTGCAGCATCTTTCTTCAATATTTTCAAAATCAGTTCACAGATCACAATTGATTTTGCTATGAAATGGCTGATGTAATTGAGACGCCGTAAGAAACTCATCACATATTTCTTGTTCTTCAGAGGTGGCAAGTCTTGGATAGCCTTGACTTTTGATGGGTGTAGCCCAATTCCTCGGCGGCTGACGATGAACCCTAACAATTTTCCAGCAGGGACTCTGAAGGCACACTTTGCGGGATTCAGTTTCAGATTATATCTTTGAAGTCGATCAAAAAATTTCTTCAAGTCCGCTATGTGATTTGTACCCCTTTTAGATTTGATGATTATGTCGTCTACGTACACCTCTATCTCCTTATGTATTATGTCATGGAAAATGGTGGTCATAGCTCTCATATATGTGGTTCCATCCTTATTTAGGCCAAACGACATCATTTTGTAACAATACACTCCCCATGGTGTAATAAAGGCTGTCTTTTCAGCATCCTCTTCATCCATCTAGATCTGATGATATCCCGCGAATCAATCCACAGAAAATTAGGTTCTTTCTTGGCACAGTTGTTGATCAGTATGTGTATATTGGGCAACGGGAAATCATCTTTGGGACTTGCTCTGTTTAAGTCCCGATAGTCGACATACACTCTAACCTTCCAATCTTTCTTTGGAACCGGCACAATGTTAGCCAACCAGGTCGGATATTCAACCACTGTGAGAACCTTGGCTTGGATTTGCTTGGTGACTTCCTCTTTTATTTTCAAACTAATATCTGGGTTGAACTTTCTGAGCTTCTACTTTACAGGCGGACACATGGGATCGCTAGGTAGTTTATGAGCAACTACGGACATGCTCAAACCGGTCATATCATCATAGGACCATGAAAAAATATCCTCATACTTTATCAAAAACCGGATGTAGTCTTCCTTCTTTGACGATGATAGATGAATGCTTACACGCGTTTCTTTGACTATTTCAGAGTCTCCCAAATTAACTATTTCAGTCTCATCCAAATTGGACGTAGGCTTGTTTTCAAAATTTTCCACTTCTCTGACAATTTCCTCGGGTATTATTTCCTCTTCCAGATCCTCTGAATCACTATCCTTATGTTGTGTTGTCTCATTACATGTCAAAGTCGTAGGTTTATCGGGATAAGTAATAATAACGATGTAGAGAGAAATATGTAAAGGATAATAATCATACTAAAAATAGCAGTTCATTGATAAAAATGTAAAACATCAAACAAGTGCAGCTCGATGATTCGAGAAATTATTTTAAAACAAAATATTCTTAAAAAAGAATACTGAAAATGTCTTAGATGCTCATAAAACTGCTTTAAAAAATAAATGATGCTAATTACCATGCTACTCAAGAACTCGACGGGCCCTTGATGGTGCAACAATCCAGTTTTTGAGAACAACTCACTTCTCCACGGTATGAATAATAAGGCCTTCCTCCTCCTCCTCCTCCTCCTCCTCCTCCTCGCGCTTCAATCCATGTCTTCATCATCCATAAACATATTCCTTATGCCAGCTAAAACTTCATGTTCGTCGGACCCCCACATCATGTTAGCTTGATGAAATTACTGGTGCAAATATGGTATTGTTTGTTCTAGAGGGTAATAAGGACCATGCCATGGCGGCGGCCAATACTGATACTCCTGTCAGGTATATTCATACCCAAGTCCGAAAGTTGTACCATGACGCTTTAGCTGTATCGGTTTGGCGATCCCTTGGAGATTCTTGCCGAGACCCTTGCTGGGTTCATACACTGTCCATGACAATATGCTTTCTATCTTACTGCTCCACCATTTGTCTTTCTCAATTGCGTTGACACGCTCAATGCGATGGTGTGTTTCTCCACCCAACTTCCTTCTATTCTCGATGACTAGAACAATTTGATTGGTATAAATGGCATTACTTTCATCTCCATGGATAATCATTTCCTGATGATTCCACTCAAACTTCACAGCCTGATGTAGAGTAGAAGCTATGGCCACATCGGCATGTATCCAAGATCGTCCTAACAATAGGTTGTAGGTAGCAGATATATCCAACACTTGAAACTCAACATCAAACTAGGTTGGACCCATCTGTAGGCTGAGGTTAGTCTCCCCAATTGTGGCCCTTTGAGACCCATCAAATTCTTTCACATTCATACTTTTTGCTCGTATCTCGTGCAGGCCTTTACCGAATCTTTTAAGAGTAGTTAGTAGACATATGTTGAGACTCAAACCCCCATCTATCAGGACTCTAGCGATGAATTTGTCCTCAAACTGCACTGTGATATGTAATGCCCTTGTTACACCCCATATCATACGTAAAAGTACACCATAAGTAATTTGATGAAAGCTTAGAAATGAGATATCACATCCCGCATTTTCGTACGTTAAAGTTTCATCATAAGTTAATCGACGTAAGTTCGGGAATGAGATTATTTTGAGATTATAAGCATTTTGCTATTTCAAACAAGTAATGAGTAAGTTCATGAAGGTGAGAGGGTAAGCAAATAAAAAAATAAATTTCTTCGAAGTTTGACATTTTTGGATAAAATATGGCCCGCGTTAAAATACCCGGTATTTATGGAGTAGTGTCATACAAGGTACTACATGACCATGATACTGAGGTATATAAAGTATGTTAAAAGTGAGTAGTATTTTAAGTAATTTGAGATAACTCTTAATTATGAGGATAATTATGAATTTTTAGTGGGAGATTAACTATGTAATTAAGCTTATTTGGATAAAGATTGATGAGCTGATGTGGCAGCAAGTCAAAGCCCAAGTTAATGACTCTTAAGTCATGTAACTTGGTGGCACAATTAGAGAATGGGTGGCTTAGTCATCCCCTAAAGTGGGGCCAACAACCAAAAGTCTTAAGATAATCTTAATACATCATTATTATGGAGAATGGAGATGTGTGTAACGGAGGCATTCTAAAAATGAAATGGAATTTAATTCACAACATGGAATGGACCTTAACTCTCGGAAATCAGATTCTCAACATGAATTAATATGAAATTTCATAACGCTACAGCATCATGATATTTTCAATTCCAAGGGAGTACGGTGCAATCTTTCTCAAGAATATCATACGGATTTTCCCCTACTTCGATCCGTCGTTATGTGTTTTGTTGCAATTGACATGTGTTAGAGGGATTTTCAAGAGAATCGGCTCAGGTATGTTAAGTCTATCCCTTTTTCTTTTGGAATGATCTATATAACACAAATAAAATGAGCAAATGCACAATTTTAATAAATGACTCTATTCATAGAAATACTAGAGATGCCTATGTTCTTGATTCCCCATGTATCAATTTATTATATCATTTGTTCATGGGTCTCAAAAAATACGTAATTTGATAAAAATTATTTCATGATATTAATCAAAGGTATGATGGTCTTATGACACTACGAAAAGTTTTATTGGCGTACTTCTCATGCATTGCATTCATTTACATTGACACATGACCAGATGGCGTCATATATGCGAGTGTGTGTGTATATATATATATATATATATACATACACATATGTGTGTCTTTGTGTATGTGTGTATATATGTATATGGGATATGGTAAAAGGTTACAACGTTATATACGCACCACCACCTGATCAACTGGTATACGTTGATTATCTTTCCACAGTGGCCGAGATGATATGATGGGTTGCCCTCAGAGGCTTGATGATGTCATGAACACATGTACCTATGCATGACATGACATTCATATGCATATGCATGACACTATAAGTATTTCATGATTTACATAGTTATCCAGACTTACATGTTAAGTCATTTACTTTATGTTTCTTCCATGTCCTTTATATACTTATTTATGTTCCTTACATACTCGGCACATTATTTGTACTGACGTCCTTTTATTGGGAACGCTGTGTTTCATGCTCGCATGTCCCGATAGACAGGTCGAGAGTCCTCCATGTAGGCTATCAGCTCAGTGGAAGATGTTGGTGCGCTCTTTTTGCTCTGGAGTTGCTTGTTTGGTCAGTGATTTAGACGTGTATTGTTTGGTATGGCGGGGCCCGGTCCCGACCTTTATGATAAGTATGTACTCTTAGAGGCTTGTAGACAGATGTCATGTATACGGATACTTGTATGGCCTCGTCGGCCTATATTTTAAGTATACAATGGATCATATTGTCCTTATAGGCCTGTATGTCACATGTATAAGTTTTTATGTCAGGTTGGGTCGCTCTATATTGAGTATTCCTTTATGTTTGTTTTGGTTAGCCCATGACGGCCCGTTTGGCCCATTTGCCAATGATAGTACAATAAAAATGATATGTAACATTGGTACTCGTTTGAGTGAGGCACCAAGTGCCCATCGCGGCTCATCGGTTTGGGTCGTGACATCCCTGTTGTGACTTAGTCCTTCTGGTGGCCACTCGTCTTCATGAAAAGCTATCTTATGGCTTTCCAGCACTTTCCCTACCATGTTGTCCATTTATCCACTAGTGATGTTATTGGGTACATAGGCTTTATTCAACACCTTCATCAGGGGATTCCTATGTGCCTCAGAGCTTTGCAGCAATGATAAATGGATGTTTAAGCAGGGGTTCTGTTTAGATGGTCAACCACAAAATATTCTCTTGCTTGCACCTTTCTCCAAAGGTCATCCGAGCCGGTTTCGATGACATGCGGCTTAGAGGCAGCTTCTTTCCTTGTTCCTCCCAAATGCTCAGGTGTATAAACCCTACCCGTTCTGGTCATGCCTTGTGCTGCACCTGTTTCTTCCATTTTATCTTTTCCTTTCTTTATTTCTTCTGTAACATAATCCCATGGTACAACATTAGACCTATAAGATGGCGTAGTGCTACTATTACGGTGAATGGTGTTGTTACTTCAACCTCAAATGGAGTTGGTGCGGCTACCTCACCTTCAATTTGTGCCTGAGAGTGTACCACGATCGGTGTGAGAGTGACTGGGGATGTTTTAGGATTATCCCTTTCTCGAATGAGTCCAATTGACCCTTCCGAGTCCCATTCTTCATCGGTTTCTATCACTTTTACCCCTTCACCCCTATGATACGGGAGATAATTGTTATGGACATTGGGTGCAGCTTCATTTGCCTGTATGAGTTAGTGTCAATTAATGTCGGAATCTTATCCTTCAAAGTACGAAACTCGTCAATATGATGACCCTTCATGCATGAGTGATAGACACATGTCTTATTTGGTTTAACCCACTGGGAATAGTTTTCTATAGAAACAACAGGAATGGGAGTGACATAACCAGCATCCTTTAGCCTCTCGTATACCTGGTCTACGGGTTCAGCAATTGGAGTTTATTTTCTAGGTGGTTTGCGGTCAAAATTTTGTCTAGGATTTTGGTGGGCTGGTGGTGATTGGTAATATGCTGGTTGGATGTTATAGGTGTGGTAGGTAGCGGAAGGTTGTTGGTATCTGGGAGGTGAAGGCTGATATGTAGGTGGGGTGTTTGGTATGTAAGAGGAGACATTGGGCCTTGGGCTACCATTTACTGTACCCATTTCTTTCTTTTTGGAGATACCTCCTTACTACAAAGCTTTATTTGTGTCTTGGAGTGCTTCGAAGTTTGTCACCATTCCGCTTTTGATCCCTTCTTCTTTTCTTTCACCCAACTTGATGATGTCAGAAAAATTATAGTTTTCAATAACCATTAATCTTTCGTAGTATTACGGGTCCTGATCTCCGACGAAGAGCTTATTTATCTGTTCTTTTTCAATTGTCGGCATTACTTTTGCAGATTCAGACCTCCATCGAGTAGCGTACTCATGGAAAGTTTCCGTTGGTTTCTTCTTTAGATTCTGAATGTAGAAAACGTCTGGTGCGTTTTTTGTGTTAAACCTAAATCGATCCATGAAATTCGATGCCATGTTCGCACAATTAACCCACTTCTTTGGCTTCTGGATGATATACCAAGACAAGGCGTCTTCGGTGAGGCTCCTCATGAACAGCTTCATGCGGATTCGTTCATCCTTGCCAACCCCTACAAGTTTGTCACAATACATTCTCAAATGCACCTTTGGATCACCAGTTACGTTGAACATTTCAAACTTACGAGGTTTGTGACCCTATGGAAGTTCTACATCTGGCTGATTACACAAATCCTCATAATTCAAATCCTCAATGCCTTTGCCACCTTCAACACTTTGAACTCTTCCAGTAAGCTTCTTCAGTTCTTCCGCCATATTCTTGATGACCAGGTCCTTCTTGGATGATTCGGGTATATATAGGGTCTATTGTGGGGTATGGGGTAAAGTTTCCACATATATGGGATCGCTTTGATTGACTCCGGGAATCTGGGCATAATGGTGGTCATTGGTTGAATTTTGGGGACCACGGGTAGGCTGTGGTGCGTTTTGAGGAGTGTGGTAAGTGGTGGTTTGTGGATACTGAGTTGGATGGTGATGGTGTTGTGGAGGGGTAGGTACTGATGGAGGATTTTGTTTTTGAGGAGGTGTGGCATATTGATGAGGCACGGGAGGATTTTGCGGATTTTGATTTTGTTGTTTTGGGGAGGTGACAGGTTTTGGGCGTTTGTGTTTTGCTGGTTGATGTCGAGGACGTTTAGGGTGAGGGAAAGGTTTGCCAAGTTACGGACCTACTCAAGATCTCCTTGTAGCTCCAATATTTTCTATTCTAGACGTAGGATCAAATCATTATGTGCTAGAGTACTCCGACCGTCTGAAGATTCAATATTCTCTGTGTGGGTAGCATTGTCTTTTCTAGTACCACTCATATCATCCATTTTCGCTTTTCCTTTGTTCTTGGGATCGCTTGGTGGAGGAGGAGGTGGAGGAACTCTAGATCTGGTGGTAATATGTTGACCATGCCAGTATGCACGAACCAACCTTGGGGAATAGGAATAGACAAAAGAAAACAAAAACAAAAAGGTAACCAAGTCAGTAAGGAGTATTAAAAGAATGATTGCGATATTGGACATGTATTGCAGAATTATGTAATAAATTTGCGTCCTAATTTGAGGGACCTCGTTGTGTCTGAGGTAGACCTAAGCGACACATAGACTTGGAGAAAATTGATTCCAATAGTTGTGTCATTTCAGTAATACGAAAATGAACCAAATCCTTACTAAAACGACAATAATGACAAAGTCACTAATGGCATTTGCCTTATTACAATCAAAATCTAAAACGTATCTAGAAAGTAGTAAAAATATTTTTTCCTAATCTACTTGGCCCCAAAAAGACCTTCTCCATGCTTGGCCTTCTTGGATCCGTCAATCAAGTTCTCTAGATAGAGCATATCCAATAGTAGGTAAGCCCTTACTAGATGTCCTCCTTCATTGCCTTTCGTGTTCTGACAATCCGGGAGTCTCTTTCTCATCTTTCCCTCAAGTTCCATTATCCCTTGCTCCAAATATTCCAATCTCTCTTTTGATTTAGTGGCGATTGCTCCCTTTCATCGGAGATATCAGCAACACTAAGAAGTAGAAAATGAACACAAAAACTCGGCGGTGCGTCCAACCCAATGAAGTGATGGCAAGTTCATCATGATGAAGGCGATATGACTTTATATGCTCATAAAGTTCATAAAGGCATTCAAACGGGATGTATTAATTCCTCATATAGAGTAACTCATCATTTTTCTTGAAACACAACATTTTCAAAAAACCGCGGGTAGTGCAATTTTGTGGTACTAACAATCCTGGACTATCCCATGGAAGCTTAGCGAAGCCTCCTATTTCCTCTAAGAGATGAGTCATTTCTATGTCACCAATGCAGAAGACAGCTCTTTTCTCATCCCAAAACATAGTGGCGGCCTCAATCAATGCCCCATTTGGCCGAATGTCCAATAAGGACGGTAAATTACCAAG
Source organism: Nicotiana knightiana (assembly GCA_005239525.1). Lineage (NCBI taxonomy): Eukaryota > Viridiplantae > Streptophyta > Magnoliopsida > Solanales > Solanaceae > Nicotiana > Nicotiana knightiana. The sequence goes on along the minus strand of MDKJ01161627.1, from coordinate 7,618 downwards.
GACCCTTTTCACATGATTCTTGTCACTAGGTGAGAGGTTCTTCCACCAATCAAGCAGCAAAGGTGGGATGTTTTGAACCATGCCGAACCTGGGGACTTTGTGCTTAATTTTCTGCAAACAAATAGAGTTAGCCATTTCCCCCTCCGAATACGACTATTTACATATTAATGATCAACATACCGACATGTTTTCTCCAAGTAATGCACATAATGTAATGGTGTCTATTGGGATTATGGAAATCCCGTCGGACTTTGGACAAGGCTTATCTTAGTGGATTATCACGTGGACAACGTTCTAACCCATACTAGGTTTGACATGATGCATGCACAATTGATATTGGAGCGAGGTTTCTAGAAGTGTCTAGATCGGTACTCTCAAGTGGACAACTTGAGAGGGAAAGGCACGAGACCGTTGACTACACCGCTGATCGACTAGTCTACCGCAAATAAGCCTTTCCAATTTAAAAAGGTAATTTTGGAAGAGCGCAGACACTCATCAAGTGCCACTATGTTATTAATCGGGCACGAGTGGAATATGATGTGGATCACTCTTTATGTAAAGACAATAACACGTTGCCAAATATTTGCATGTTAAATATGTAAAAGAAATAAATACAGTATTAAGGTAAAACATAAAAGAAAGACAAAGAAGAAGTTAGTTCTTGGAATATACGGAATGCAATAAAGTAAGCAAGGGAGTAGGGGCGGGAGATACACGATGTGGCAATCTTTAAACAAGTGAAGAACAGTTTAGATCATATAAAGGTGAATAGGAAAAGGAATATGTATGTTATAACCAATTTAAGCAAAGGAAGGTGGAGCAGGGAAGGGGTGTGCATATTACAACGAATTTAAATAAGTAAAAGGAAAATGGGAGAGGGATGTGCATGTAACAAGTAAAAGGAATATGGGAGAAGGATGTGCATGTAAAAACGAATTAAACAAGTAAAGGAAAATGGTAGAGGGATGTACATGTAGTAGAAAATAAAACGAGAAATGGAAGCGCGTTTATATCAAAGAAGACTAATCCATATAAGTCAAATTCACTATAAGAGCCTAAATGTAAATCCCCAGTTGAGTCGCCATGTTGTCGCACCTCTTTTTTCGCGAAATCGGGCTTCCACATGTGACAACTCTTTTAAATGGGTATTAAAAGAGGAGAAGAGTTGCCACCTAACGATTTTTAAGGTGCGTTAGGGCAACTATTTGTAAATGACTCTAGTTTAACTGGTCAAGGCCACCAAAGATCGGGTAAGGGCTCAAGTTACCTCAAAGAGAAGGTGTTAGGCAGTCCTCGAGGTCCACAACTGAGGGTCCCGGCCGAACATAAATTATATGGATTAGTCTATGTGATCAAGTAAGCAAAGAGAGTACAAAATCTAAGAATTTTATTACAAAGGGATCTTGAATAGAGAGATACAACTATTTTGATTCTAATAGAAAAGAAAGAAAAGTGTGGGGGTACTAAGTTTTTTAGCCTAAAGGATAATCCTATGCAACATAAATAATATTTCGTAACTCCCTTGATATAGGTTGTTACTCATATTATTCAGCGGGCACAAACTATCATCTCATGCTACCCGATTACTATGTTAAAGTTGTTTACCTAAGAGCGCTCTAATTCAATTCTAAGTCGTGCACTACCCGTCCCATTCCTATGGTCCAGGAGGTTTTGAACCTCTATTTGGATGGTTCTAGACCTTATCTAGGCTGCTCAAAAATGCAAAACTAGGTGACAAACAAAAAATACAAAGACTTCACATAAAAGCAATTAAGGGCTCACATTGACCTCCACACTTCAGCAGCAAATGCACGCAAACAAATATGCCAATTAGGAGGCTGCAAAATCCTGAATCTTAAACCTATAAACATGCTTTCTAGGTGATTTTGGGATCAAAGTATGCAGGCAGTTTTGGATGCAGGATATTGCTCATAGACAGAATTATTCAAGTATTACAAGCTGACTATTGCAAGTTTTAAATTACCAATCCTATATGTGTTATGCCTAGGTGATCTACACAGTTGAATATGACAAAATCTGTTGGTAAAAGTCTCAGAATTATTCATGCGACGTACTTGAAGCAGTATTTGAAGGGTCTAGTATTAACCAATTATGGCGAGCAATTATTTCCTATAGGCAAAATCTCTAACGCACAACACTTTAGAGCTTATTTTATCGTCATATCTTAATCCTATAGGCATAATTTCTAGGCGAGCAACACCGACTAGAATAATTGGGATCCTATAGGCATGATTTCTAGTAAGAGATGAGAGTTTGAAAGAAACATCAATGACAACTAATTCATATAGGCGGGTTTTCTAATAACTCATAATAGTAAATATAATTGTAGCATTTTCTACTCATGTTTGCTAACATATAGTGTGGGTGTGTGTGTGCTTCCTCTAATGACATGTTTTCTACAGTGTACATAGCAGTTGAACAACATGTATAGCAAATAAATTTACCAAGTCCGATAGCCATATTATCTACCCATTTTTGCATGCAAATATTAAGTTCTACCCGTTCCTCTTTTACTAACACCCCAATCATTTATACAAAGGTTATTACAGGCCCAATAATGAATAAAATCCAACTACTATACAAATGATGGCAATAACCCTTCAGCAGGCCCAACTAAAAATACCCAGCATTGTCTAGGCCTTCAGTAACTCTTACACAACATACTCAGGATTACAACAAAGAGCCACATTCAACACACAACTCTAGAATCCATAGGGGATACCAAAGTCAATTAATTCAACCATAACACCAAGTGTTGCATCATTTAAATCAGCCAATTCAGGCATACAACAAATAACAAGATAGAATGGGATGAATAGGAGTAGTTTGGGATTCAGGGAATGACTAAGGACCAAGCCCTAGCGTGTCAGAGTTCACAAGGGCCTCAATTGGACCCCAAGCAGTTCTCACACTAGGGAGGCCAATAATAAAACCTAGGTAGCCTTGGCTTTCAGCCGGCTAAGAATGAGAAGTTCAGAACAACATAAGCAGCAAATGAGGGAGAGTGGACAATGATTGAGAGACAGAAGTTGGAGGGATACGCATATAACCTGAAGTAAACATAACCAAGTTGAGCATACAGAGCAGCTAATCAAGCAGGTCGCAGGACTTAGAAGTAGGTTAAGTATAATTTCAACGTTTAGCAAAGTAGCACATAACAACCAAATATTGAAAGAGTTAGAGGAGAAGAAGGTTTGCAAGATTTGACAGAAGTTATCATGCTCAGATACCCAATACTAAACAAGTTGAAACCTAAGAAGTCCAAATTATGCTAAGTATACATCCTAGTTTCATAAGACATACATGTTATGTAACAACCCGGCCGGTCATTTTGTGTTATCAGACCCCGTTCCTCTAAATGAAACTTCCCATAGCGGCTTATTATGATTTATGACTTGCGGAGGCGGGTGCTCCGGGATTCAGAAATGTTTAGAGCAATATTGGAATACTTGGTTCCTTCAGGTTGCCCTTTAAGGCCAAGTTTGACTTCGGTCAACATTTTAAGTAAAAAACCTTGGAATCAAGTTTCGACAATTCTGGTAGCTTCGTATGATGATTTCGGACTTGGGCGTATGTTCAGAATGGGTTTTGGATGACCCGGGAGCATTTCGGCGCCAAATATCGAAATAAGAATTTCCTTAAGTTAATATTGTGGTTTGGGACGTCTTTTTGTCTTATCAAGGTCTGAACGGAATTCTGAGATCGGGAATAGTTCCCTTATGTCATTTATAACTTGCCTGCAAAATTTGGTGTCATTCCGAGTAGCATAGGTCGGTTCGGCGCATTGTTAGCAAATTCTAGGACTTTAATTTCAAAGTTTGATTCAATTTGGTTTTGGGGTCAAATTATTAGTTTCGTTGTTGTTTTTCACGTTCCGTAAATTCGAACGAGTCTGTATCATGAATACAGACCTGCCAGTTCCTTTGGGCGGGGTCTCGAGGGGCTCGGGTGAGTTATGGACCCCTCGGAGTTAAATGCAAAACATCAGAATTTCTGTGTCAGGTTTCCTTCTATGCGTTGGCGGTTGCTCTGCCGCGTTCGCATTGAAGGATCTGGGGCGGAGTGAAAATTTTCTCTATGCGTCTACATAGGTGCTCCGCGTTCACATAGGGTGGGGCATTGGTCCAGACCAGCTTAGCCCTTACTCAGTGCGTTCGCACCCTCCCCCCCCCCTAGTCGCGTTCGCGAAGACCTCTCCGCGTTCGCATAGAAGTCCTACTCAGGCCCTGGCCATTTGTGCATCGCGAACGCACTGCCCCTGATGCGTTTGCATAGAAGGGGCAGCTGGGCAGTGTGTTTTATAACGAGATTTAATTCATTTTCCTCATCTTCTTCTTTTTCCTTAGGGCGATTTTCAGCATTCAAGAGGGGCAAACGACCTAGTTATTGAAGGTAAGTAAATTCTACCCTAATATTAGTTTCATGCATGGATTACAAGCTAAATTAACTACCTAATTAGTGAAAATTAAGGATTTGGGGTAGTAACCTACGGCTTTTGAAAATATAGAAAATTACCCGTGCATTGGCTATTAATTCATACAAAAATCATATATTAACGATCCTTAGGTTATGGGTGAGTGTTTCCTTCGAGAATTTTTGGAATATGGGCATACGGTTCCGGGGTTGGATTTTGGGATTTCTTCAAGAATAGTGAATTTGACTATATAATAGGAGAATTCCAGGATTTGAATATAAATTGATATGTTTGTATAACATTTGGCTAGTTTCGAGTTCGTGGGTGTCGAGTTCGGAGTTACGGGCGCATTCTTGACCCAGGGAGTAGGTGCGACGTGAGATAAGTCTAATTTCTAACCTTATAAGAGGTAATTGTCCCCCTAGGTGATTTAAATGATATATGTGATAATTGTGGGGGTTACGTACATACAAAGTGACGAGTGTCCGTACGTAGCGGCTATTACTATTATGTCCGGGTAGTTAGGCCCACATCATGCCTTGTGTTTTACTTGATATGAATTATATGCTTAATAAATTAAATGTTACATGCGGCTTATTTCCCTGAGGTCATGGAATTTTAGAAAACTTGTAAGGAATTGTTCACTGAAAAGTAATTTAAAAAAGAATAATGTGTGTGCATGTGACCGCTTTGCAATTTACATTCCGCGAGCGGAGTGTGATTTCCCCCACTCTTATGAGAACGGTCCGTACACCATGACAGATTGAGAGATGCACTTTTGGTTCGGGTCGTTCGATCCTCGGCAGTGCATAAAGAGGGTTACTTCATGGCAAAGATGCACTTTTGTTTCGGGCCGTTCGATCCTCGACAGCGCATAGATGTGCGTACATTTTGGAAAGGTGCACTTATGGTTTGTGCCGTTCGACCCTCGGCAGTGCACGGACATGACTATCTTATGACTCCGGCCGGTTGTCCTTATCTTGTATGCGCATGATTTATTTGTTACTAAATTCATGGACATTGTTTTGACAGATATTTGAGGGAAGGGGAAGTAGTAATTGTCTATTGATTTTCAATACTTTCCTTGGATTTCAGTGCTATATATATATTTGCTGCTTCACTTCCTTTGCAGGCCTACTGTTTTCATCATATTCGGTTGATTTATACTGTTGGAACTTAGTGAGTGTCCAGTCGACCACTCGTCACTACCTCTTCGAGGTTAGGAGGGATACTCACTGGGTACATATATATTTATGTACTCATGCTACGCTTCTGTACTTAATTGTACAGGTTCTGAGGCTGGTGTATCTGGTTGTCGGACCGGAGCTTGATGTTGATTATAGACAGGCCTGACTTCACGGTGAGCTTCTTTCTCCTGGCGATCTCCGGCAGCACCATAGGGTTTCTTTTGCTTATTTCCCGTCAATTTCCTTCAGACAGTGAGATTGTATATTATATCTTTTGTATATTCTGTTAGTATGCCCTTACGACTTGTGACACTAGTTACTGGCACACACATAATAGTTATTATGGATTTTGGGTTTGTATATATATTGGCTCACGCCTCTTCATGACTTCTTTTGATTAAAAACTGGCTAATTATCCTTGTCGATTCATGTTTTAAGTTTTTAAAACTGAGTATATGTTGAAATGTTAATCTAATAAGAAAGAACCCTTCGTAAATTGAGTGTTGGCTTGCCTGACCCTGCTGTTGGGCGCCATCACTACCTAAGATAGGATTTTGGGTCGTGACAACATTGTATCAGAGCGCTAGGTTCACGTAAGTCTCACGAGTCACGGGAAAACTCAGTAGAGTCTTGTGGATCGGTACGGAGACGTCTGTACTTATCTTCAAGAGGCTATAGGGTGTTAGGAAACCTCTCTTCGTTCTTATTCTATCGTGCAATCGATGATTTACTAAACTCATTCTTCTATTCTCTCACAGATGGTGAGGACGCGTGCATCTGATGTTCCAGACCTGGGAAGGGCCGCTACCCCATTGTCCGAGGCCGCGACAGAGGCCGGGGGAGGGCCTAGCCTGCGGTAGGTGAAGAGGGCGTCCCAGAGCTATCCCGGTTCTGCCACTAGAGGAACCTATTATAGAGGAGCAGGACGAGGTGCCTCCAGCAGATCCTGCTCCAGTAGACTTCATGACGGCGCCAAGCTTCCAAGCAGTCACGGGCCGTATGATGAGATTTATGGACACTATGTCCTAGGATGGTTTATTTCCAGCTGATCATGCCACTTCTCAGGCAGGATGGGGATTTCAGACCCCTGCTTCCCAGGCTGCAGGCCCGACAACAACATTACATCATACCCCGGGTACACTGCCCGTGGGAGGGGTCCAGCCTGTTGCAGCAGCACTTGAACCCAGACCAGCAGCGGACGGCGATTCGCAGAAGTGAATTTGACTAAATAATAGGAGATTCCATGCTTTGAATATAAATTGATATATTTGTATAACATTTGGCTAGTTTCGAGTCCGTGGGTGTCGAGTTCAGAGTTTCGGGCGCATTCTTGACCCGGGGAGTAGGTGCGACGTGAGGTGAGTCTCCTTTCTAACCTTGTAAGAGGTAATTCTCCCCCTAGGTGATTTAAATGATATATGTGATAATTGTGGGGGCTACGTACATACAAAGTGACGAGTGTCCGTACGTAGCGGCTATTACTATTATGTCCGGGTAGTTAGGCCCACATCATGCCTAATGTTTTACTTGATATGAACTATATGCTTAATAAATTAAATGTTACATGCGGCTTATTTCCCTGATGACATGGAATTTGAGAAAACTTGTAAGGAATTGTTCACTGAAAAGTAATTTAAAAAGGAATAATGTGTGTGCATGTGCCCGCTTCGCAATTTACATTCCGCGAGCGGAGTGTGATTTCCCTCACTCTTATGGGAACGGGCCATACACCATGACGGATTGAGAGATGCACTTTTGGTTCGGGCCGTTCGATCCTCGGCAGTGCATAGATATGCGTACTTTATGGAAAGGTGCACTTATGGTTTGTACCGTTCGACCCTCAGCAGTGCACGTACATGACTATCTTATGACTCCTACCGGTTGTCCTTATCTTGTATGCGCATGATTTATTTGTTACTAAATTCATGGACCTTGTTTTGACAGATATTTGGGGGAAGGGGAAGTAGTAATTGTCTATTTATTTTCAATACTTTCC